>ML807581.1:158739-169174 GCA_009831015.1 Picea engelmannii
TATATATGCAATAGGTGTTTAGTACATGTAAATTATAATTAATTATTATATATATTGTATCCTATAATAAAATTTATAGTTATATTAATGTAATTAGGAGCACACGTGTTCATAATTAAAAATATAATGTTATCAATTATTGATCAGTGAAATAAAGTGTTTGATGATTAGCTTCATTATCGCAATAGATTTTGGATAACAGTTATGGTAGTGAAGATTTAGACGTGATGATAAATAAATGAGTTAGTTAGTGTGCTAGAATCAATAAGGTAGGAGCATTATTAATCTTATTTTCCTTTTTGTTGTGACTTAACCAGTTTCTTTTGGGTGGACATACTAGAAATTAAATGTTTAAGTGCCTCGCAACCTTGTATAATTGAATTAATTTAAGTATTTAAAGGTGTTATATAATATATATATATATATATATATATATATATATAACTTATTCTGTCACATATGTGGAAAACAGAACAAGTGGACAGTATTGTTCAAAGACCAAAAGATGACACTTGTCTTAAAAAATAAGGGGACTTTCCACCTGTTCTGCCACATGAGTGGAAACTAGAACATGCGGTCAACTATGTTCATTGACCATCTAATGAACCAGAGTTTGATTGCCACAAAAAACTTATGGATAAAACTAGAGAAATTAACAGTAAGGAGACTAGACATGAGGCAAACCTGGGTGTCCATCTTGACGGATTTTGAAGGCGTATGGATAATACCAAGTCGGGCAACGGATTTTTGCAGGATTTCTTGATAGGGAGTCGAACAAGATGTCTATAACACCCCAATCTTGCGTGGACTAAGAGGACTTATTGTTTGAGGACACTTGCGTGCAAGTGATCCGGGTCATTATACTATTGGTTGTTTTGATTATGATTATGAAACATTGTGGATTTGATGGTATGTTGTTTTTGTTGTGTTTATATTGACATGTGCTAATGACTGGGTTCTCTTGAGTGTGTAGGACTCTAAATGTTGACGATGCCGAGGCATTGAGAAAAATCCTGGGAATCTGAATCGAGTCAGGGAGTGGACTATTAGGGTTTGAATGTTGTTGATGTGACATATCTACATACGATTAGATATTATGATGTCGATTGTTATTGCTGACATGATTCGTTGATGGATGTGGGCTGACGATATCTTGCCGACTAGACTCACATTTGGAGTAAAGGGGTGATGCACGAAAACTAGAGACATTAAGGGAGATGTGTGAAAACAATCCTGCCACATCCTACTAGCACTCCGACCGTGGCTCGAACTGTAGGTTATAGATTACCTAGTTCGATAGACTTGCAATGTCATGAGGGAAGATTGTGAAAATCACTCACGATGATTCCAAGGGGTGCACAATAAGGAAGGGTCCTTATTCCTTAGAGGCCCTTAGTCTCCCACAAAATCACCTGATGGAGTATTGATTCCAGGGGTTTGACCTCTACCAAATTCAGTCAATAGGCGAGTGGCACCGTTAGAGCATGTAGTGCATCTTGAAGGGCATGTCACACAAATAAAAAAGAAAGAGGCAAGTGGAACCCTTGGAGAATGTACTGCATCTTGAAGGTAACATCGCGCAAAGAAAACTGAAAGAGGCGAGTGGCACCCTTGGAGGACATAGTGCGTCATGAAGGGCCTTCTACAATTTTAACTTGTAAGTTAATAAACTTAGTTCCTAGAAAAATATGCCTCCTTAGGACATGGTCAGCCTTAAAATGAATGATGTGATAGGTAAATTTAATAACTAGTTTCTCCCTTAAGAACTGTCGCTAAGCCTAGTGAGTTGAAAACCTAGGTCTGAGTAGAACCTTAAAACAAAAAAAAAAAACTAATTAGACACATAACATGAAGGGGGTAATGAAAATTCAAGCATTAATAATTAAAGTGGAATTTTTAATAAAGGTCTAATTAATAAAAGGGGGGTATTTGGTTGTTTATGTCTAAACTTGCTAATTCTGAACTTAGTTATAAAAAGGAGAAACTTTAAAAAAAAGGGAAACTTAAAGAAAAGGGGGAAACCTAAGAAAAAGGGGAAACTTAAAGAAAAGGGGAAACTTAAAGAAAAAGGTAATGTCTAACTTAGTAAGTAATCTAGCCTTTGGAACTTTATATTTATGAACTCAACTAGGAATTAAATAAGGCGTAAGTCATTTAAAAATTGTAATGGAATAATGAGACACCGAGTAGTGTTTTTAGGAACTCTTTTAGGTGGGTGAGGGAAATAGGAAATTTTAATTAATTAATAAATTGATTTTCTAGTGCAACTAGGGGATTGGGTGACATGTGTACAGGGTAGGTTTTTCCTAATTAAATAAATGAAAAAGGAATCTAATGAGGGTTTATGAAACTAATGACTAAGAAACTCTATAAAAAAGATGGCGGAGGAGGAGTATGAATCACATCTGGCTTGTGTAACATTACACTGCCAAATTTTATCTTGACTGAGTTTATTTTGTGGGAGTTGGGATACCTAGCTCAGTTAACGAGTGGTAGCTCGACCTTGCGAATCGAGCTGGCAGCGAACATTCTTTGGTATTGTGTGCATGGCCCCTTTGTGGCTCGGGGGGATCAGGGGGAAGAAGAGTACCCCTGGCGTTGGCTGGGAGGTACCGATGAGATCACATCGGTTGGCAAGCGGGAGCTAGACGGAGCGTGCATGGGACAACGACATCGTAGAATTCACATTTGACTATGGTACTCATGTGTATATTTGTATTGAATGGTAGTTAAATTCTTTGTATATACATTTCTCTAACATCGAAAGCACGCGGGCATCACTGTGTTAAAAATTTAATTAATTTTTTGTCCTCACAATTTACACTAGTGAAATTTGGTTGAAGGGTAGTTAAATTATGTTTCCACGCCTTCATTTAAGGTACTTCTATTGTGTTAAAGTTTGTATTTTATTCAACGTAATAATATCCAAAGATTTATTTTTTTCTTTCAACAAATTTGTCCTGAAGATCCCAACATTTTATGATTATATAATTCAAAGTTATCCCAGCCTTATGCTCACTATACTTTTGATTGATTTCCAATGTCAAACCCAAACTCTAAATGTAAATGACTTCTCTACGTTTTTTAATTTTTTTTAGTACAAATAAAAATTGTGTTTTTATCTTTTGTTCCTTTATCCTTTAAGTTATTAGTCTGTGCTTGAGCAAATGGCCAGGAGACAAATCGATTGTATTTCACTCTGGTGTTAAAGATTTAGATTCAAATGCCCTGCTTTATTGTGCATGGATAATAACTGTAGGATCATCTCTCTACCCAACAAGGAATTCTCTCCTGGGCGTTTATTCCCTCCTTGGCCTCTGTGATTATTGTGATTTATTCTTTGCAAACTCTTGCTTCCACACAACGATTTTGGGGATGTCTCTCCAGTTCACCAAACATTTTATTCCTCTGCGATTAATGATTTTTTTAATCTCTGCAATTCGTTTTTAGCATGCCCAGCAGGAGCACTTTCTGCACTGAAGGCTCCTTGTTTTTCTTCAACAACTACCATGAAAAGAATCAAATCATATTTATTTCTAGTTTAACTGTACACCCCAATTTACTGTTGAATTGGTGTGTAACCCATGCGACTTTCTCGCTATCCCCGTTTCATTGTTTCATGGAAGTGTTAATATTTTTTGAGGTTTTAGAACTACACGCAGAGCAGATTATGGTTTCAGAACGGTGCGCAGAGTAATTTATAGTTTGAACATGTGCCAGGTGGATTACCACTACACCTTATAATGGCAGTGAAATCCCTTTTTTTAAGTGTTTGTATTTCATGACAAACTATAGTTCAAAATCGGATTATAGTATCACAAATTAACATAATATTTAAGTTATGTACCCTTCCATCATTCATACATAAACTTTTAGGGAAATTAGTTATGAGATTAGTTTGGAGACATTTATCACATTATTCTAAGTCTTATTTTCTTAAGGAAAAATGTTTTGCATTTTTAAGATCTTATTCTATTTTCTACAACATGCATATTATAGATGACTTACACACATATCCCATCTTTGCAAATTGGAGGTATCACATGAATCCTAAAAATATTTAAATAACATTGAAGCGAGAGAAACTCTACCTTCCAATATGGAAAAATATCCGTTGAATGAGATTCTGCCCCTTTCAAAGCAGTGTAAACAACATTGATGAGTTGGTTGTCCGATGTAAGTGAATTAAGTTTTAATTGAATAATGATAAAGCAATAAAATCTAGAGTTAGCTGGGATAAATTTTTCTTCATGTTAATAGAAACCAACATTTCCACACTGGCCTTCAATTTCTCAACTAACCTCTCTGCACACTTGAAAAAAACATTATCAACCATTACAAAAAGATACTTTCTATGAAGTGAAGGTAAAACTGCCCTTCTTCGAACCGTCCATAGTTTTCCCTTATAGAAATATACTTTGTTTAACTGGTTTAGAGATGTGCATTATTTAACTGACATGTGGAATAGCCATCAACGTGTAATGTGCTTTAAAACAATTGTTTTTATATGTTTTAGAGTAGTGCCTTCCTTAATAGACCCATGGAATGGCCATTAGCATCTTAATGAGCTTAAAACAGTTTTAAATTTCATTTTAGAATTGAGCTTTTCCTTAAAGGATATGTGGAATGGATACCAAAGTTTTAATGTGCCTTCTAGTAGTTTTTAAAGTGTTCAGAATAGAGTTTCACACTAAAGGACACGTAGAAAGGAAACAACGTTTAAATTGCGTTAGTACAGATTTTAACTCGTTGAGAATAGAGCATTAAGATAAGAGATATGTGGAAGGGAAGAAGATAATGAAATTTCCCTTTTATAGTTATTATAATTATTTTTGGACACAGAACTAATCCAGGAACAAATAAATGGTAGTTGATTTTATTTGCTTAAATTCGTAGTTTGTTGACGGGCGAAATTGACCATCCGTCAACTGAGAGAGTGGAACCGGTCCGAGGTTGTCTAAATAACCCAAGCCGTTTGGAATGAACCACCCTGGCGGGTTTAGCGGATCCGTTAGCCATTCTAAGGTTCTAGGAAAACCAAAGAGAAAACTAATCTAAACTAACTAAAACAATTAAAACAAACTAAACTAACTAAAACAAACTAAAACTACCGAACAATAAATAAAACAAACTAAAACTAAATAAACCACTCTAACTATTCTATATACAACCTACTAATTAATATTATACTAACTCTAATCGATTATCTAATTACTAACTGCAATATTACTTATTCACAAAATGTATAATATTCACAACTTGCAGATTTGAATAAAACCTGGAAAACTCATTTGCAATCTGCCCTAAGACAGAGAAAGGTATTTCTTTTTTTTGATTTTATAAACAAGAAATAAACCTTACTGAAATTAAACAATCTAATATATTAATTCTACATATATATTTAACTACATTTATATCTAAACTAAAATACTAATAAATACACAAAACAAACAAATGACAAACTGACCTGGAAACGCTCCAAATTTGTCCTGTGTATGATGACTTCGAAGCTGGTCAGAGGAAGGAAACTCGCACCGGATAATCCAAAAGCTTCTCGTAAACGATAGGCTGCACTGCTCTTTGAGTTGTTTATAGGACAAACAAGACATAAAAAATCATAACAATTATATGATTTATAAATCTCTGCAATAAGGGAAACCTGTTATGCAAAAACTTATACTTAATAATTCAATTTATGAAGAAGAGAAATCTGTCATTCACAAATTGAATCAAGTAATTGCTATGTTTTTTTAAGTGCTGGAAGAAATCAGATATGGATTATATGGATTAAATTATATCATTTGCAAAAGACTAAGATAAATAAAGTAGTCATTAACCAAATGCAAATTGATACACATAAACATAAAACAAAATATTGATATCATGAAAAGATAAAGTTGTAGCAGAATATCAAATTCTGTCTCAATCTGTATTAAAATTCCATATCCTTGTTCTCCCACGAATGAGGATGATATTATTACAAAAATAATAAGTATTTATAAGTTTCTCCACAGGGTAAAACCTCCCTGTGGCAATTATCAAACTGTTTACATAATCTGGGAAGATATTCCCAAAATCAACTAAACTGGGAAACTAAAATGAAACCAAAATGTTTCAAATATCCTCTAACTGATCATCAAATCCAATACAATTTTGAATTCACCTGTAATGGACCAAAAATAACAAGTTAGAGAGATGTTTTATTAACAAAACAATAAAAATGTAATTCTACAGACTTAGCTACAGAATCATCTGATTCAGTAGCTAGTCTAAAAAAATATACAGAATCGGAATTGAAATCAAATCAAATCTTTTTAAAAGAATTAAATCCAATTATCTTCCAATAATCATTTTAAAACGAATCACTTAAGATTCAAATGATTTTATCATTCAACATTAAACATGATCAAAAGTGATTCAACCGAACATAGAGATAGGAATACTCTGTTGTTTCATTACCAAAAAATCAGGTCTTCAGATTCATAATTGAAAAGTAATAAAATTGTTTCATATCCAATTGAAACTGATAACCAAACATATCGTATGAGATTGTTAAACAAGAGATACGACACAATCAAACAGAATCATTCTCTGATCGTTGTAGCTATAACGATATAGAAAAAGATTCATATCATTTAATTGAATACAATGATATAACTACTCTGTTTTCGATTATTGTCATAAATCGGGTAAGTGGAATCATATGTAACAGGATCATAATCGTTTCTCAGCAAATCGAATGAGATCGTTTCGCTATTCAGTTGAGAACATAACAAATCGCAAACACTTCGTTATACATATCTCATCAACGGGAGAAATCATCACATCGAACATGATTACCATCATAACTGTATAGAAAAAGATTTAGTTTGTGAACGAATTCAAACCAAAGCTGGCACATAACCAAAACGTAACAGGATCAAACAAAATTTGTCATAGATTTCGATCATTGATCCTTGCACAATGAGCAAACAAGACCGATCAATTTTGATCACAATCGTTTGAATCAAACGAATCATAACAAGGTTTGACCAATTCATTTCACAAAATTAAAATACAGAGCATCAACTATAACCTAAACTCGACTCATAGAAAAAACTTGCCAAATTAGAACTAGAGAGAATCGATTGGCTAAGATTTTCATACAGTTGTTATGATTCGGGTTCATTTCCCAATTCGGGTGCGAAGGTTATTCGATCATATTGTTTTCATCAGAGAAATAGAGTCGTTATCCTTAACTCGGAAACAATCAAACGACACAACAAGCATCTTCCCGAAATACTTACCAGTCCTAGCATACTAATGATAATGATATCGAATCCGGGAAAGACTGTAACAATCAAACTTAATCAAACCATTTATAGCACAAGGATCATAACCAAATCAAATTTGAGTGTGATACAAAGCAATTCATTTGGAGGAAAACCATTAATTTTATAAACTAGTCAATCAAATCTCAAAACATACCACTCAAATCTAATCGAAATCTAATGAATTCTATACTGGGAATAATGAAAGCGTATATCCAATCGAACTTTGTTTCTATTCAAATCAAAGCTATATATAGAATACACACAATATAACAGAGCGATTCACAATGTAAACATAACTGTTTAAAAACTGAATACAAATCATTATGACAACCTAAATTATTTACAAACAAAACGATATCAAATCTTCCATACCTATGTAGCAATGAGACCACCTGATTATGCCAGCTTGGAATTCATAACAGCCATGGCTCATTCCATGTTCTTGAACAAGATGGAGCCGATCATCTTTTGTTTCTTATCTGTCGCTTGTAGCTTGCATTTTTGACTGGTTAGGGCTGCAATCTGATCCTCTAGTGACTTGATCTTTGACTGGAGTATTCGAACATCATTATAATATCACTCCAACCATGAATTGCATTGATCACAGGGTGACACTGTAGGTTTAGATAGAGAAGGAGAGGGTTTGGGCAATTGACCGAGGGTTTCACAAGGCAACTTAATGCCTGGGTAGTTAGGGTTGTCCTTTAGGCAAGGGGGTAGGTTTGACACAAAGTCATACGAGGGTTCAACACACAAACCTTGCGAATAGGGGTATTTGCTAGCCAAGAAACGCTCCACATACGAATCAGAGTCCTCACTCAACACGATAGGGTTAAGCTTGACAGGGGGTTTTGGCTTATTTCTTGCCATTCGCAAAATCAAATGGGCATTCTTTTTCCCTTTGGCGTTTGAAGTGAGGTTTTACTTGGGCTTTTTTCCCATAGGCTTAACAGTCTCAACACTCTTAGTCACAGTGTGGGGTAAGTCGATAGGAGGGTCAGCCAAGGGTTTAGGCAGAAGGACATGGTAGGGTACTGGGGGTACAACCTTTACCTCGCTCACCACAGGTTTGTCAACCTGTGTAGGGTTCGAATCCTCGAAACCATTCCGAGCAATGAAATTGTTCCAACAATCCCCAAGCAGACTCAAATGATAGACAACAATAAGCTTCACCAGTCCATAATGAAAAAGGCTACTATCAGCCTGGTTTCTTTTGTACTTCTTTGACATTTTGAATAGGCTTCTATGAAAATAATAGGGCATATTGAGTTGATAACCCGTAAAAACCATAAGCAAACACAGGTGGTGTAAGAACACAAATCCGTATCGACCCTCGCAGGTGATAAACTGTTTTATTATCATTAATAAATCGTGCCAACGTTGTTTAAGCATGGTCACGGGCATACCTCTATCACATGAGGTGATTTTGCATGACTGGAGGAGAAGTTTCCACGGGACCTCTTCGACTTTGCAATACTTGGACCATCGTTGTCCAATGGCAGGCAAACCCGTAGCAAGACTGATAAACTGTTCATCAATTTCCAATTGTATATTGCTAACCTTGCTTCAACAGCCATCGAAGGTCATGGAAAATTGTCGAACCACGCAGAGGTTAAAGCCATCGAAAGGTTCCACGAAGGTTAGCCACCCACTATCTGCCAAATCTTGGCGGGCATTATCAAACATCAACAGGGCCTGTTTTCCATTGGGTTCAACTCACACGACTGGTTCCATGGAGTTGAATGAATGGTAAGGGAAGGGTTCGAACACACAGTAACAGAGCTATCCGAACCAATAGAAATGAATCGAGCCAAAAGGGGTAAGCATTAACGCAAGCATGCGAAGGTGGTGGAGTTATTCACCGCCATGCAAAACAATTATGGTCAAAGTACAACCGCCGATATAGTTGTTCAATTCATAATAGTGGATCATCCATTAATTCAGGTGTACAACTAATCAAATGCAATATGCATACAAATACACGCCAACACTATGCCATAGTGTTCAAAACATTTGAAGTATATATCAACACCCAAAATCAAATATGCGCTAATGTATTGATTCATAAGTTTAACCAAGGTACCAAATAGTTGACAAGCCAAACAAATATAAAAGATTAACATAAGGATCCTATCATACATATATAAAAATTAAATCAAAACCCTTATGCATTTCATAGAATCAAAGATTAGGCAAGTCATAAAATGCAAATCCAAATGCTCAATGTCTTACAAACTCAAAGAAAATCAAGCCATATAATCAATCAAAGTATGAGAACTGATCAAAGGATATTGCCAATCGTGTAATGATCAATAAAAGGTAAGCGCAAATGACAAAATAACCACAGTTCAGATAATGATCGAAAAACAACTTTGAAAGGAGAAGTTTTCACGCTTACAGTCGTGAAAACTTAACGAAGACAAATGTGTCAATGTCGCAAGAAATGAAAATGTCGTCTATTTGAAAAATGCGACGAAAAACTTGATGCTCGCAAAACATAGGTGTAGGCAGCTTATAGGATAATAGAAAAAGGTGAATTGGCTGCCAACAATGGCGACACACTGGAAGAAGAAGTTATCTCTGCAAAAGTAACAAATTCAGATTAGGACAGCCAAGAAAATTTCAACTCAAAAAATAACAACCAGAAAATCGTACAAACATCGTCATCAATCATTTTTTTCCAGTAGTGTTTTAAAAGATGAAAACCAATAACAGTGTTAAGATCAGCAAGTCACGATATTAAAGATAAAATCTTCGATACTGTTGGCATGGCCACTGCTGCCAGCAGGTGTCCATAGCTTCAACAGGGTTTCCATTTAACCCACTCTAACATCTGTATCTTGTCAAGAAGTTCTAGATCAGAATAAAGGACATTAAAGAGGTTTTCTTTTTTGCAGATTTTCGTATACCCGACATTGCTTCGCTGCCAGCAGGCCTGTTCAGTACCCCGACGAAGTTGTCTTGGCGCCATGCATGCATTTACCCACTACCAACAGACTTGTTCAGTATCCCGGCGGGTTTACAAGTACTTCCCACAGCTCTTATTAATAATTTTTATTTTGTTTTTCTTTTATAGATATATAGCTGAGCGGGGTGACGCTGAAAAATCTTGATTTTTTTTT
>ML807581.1:169224-179782 GCA_009831015.1 Picea engelmannii
TTTTTTGACCTCATCAGAATTTTTTAGCACTGTCCTTTATTTAGCTCCAGGGATGTTTTATTTACAAAAACAACTTTCTAAGACATGGAGACATCTTCTGAGTCATTCCTTTACGGAATAGGGACAGCGTAAAAAGATAATAGATGATCATGGCAAGCTTTACTCAAAGATCGAAATCAGTTAACTTCTTTCAAACAATAGACTTTTCCAATACAGATATAAACTTCAGCAATATACCATTGATGTTTGTACGAATTTCTCAGAAGTTATTTCAGCGAAGGAATTTTCTATTTTCCTTGTCTGAACAGTTCAAAAATTCAGGTATGTGTATTTCAACAACAAAAACTAGTAAGCATAAGGGAGAAATCAAAACACACCAGCGAAGAAAAAATTGGAAAGCAAAGAAATCCAAACAACAAAAACAAAAAACAAATATGCACAGAAGGTCCATATGAAAACCTCATGCAACAATCCCCTGAGAAACTGAAAGAAAGTAGGAAAATCCTGAATGATGGGAAATAAGCCCTACTCATGGTACCTTGGGTCAGGGTTGATTCAGATTCATTTATCTCTTTACTTTTCATTTAAGATTTTCATGATGATATTGCGTTTTTTGAAAATAAATGTTGAACTAAGAGCAAAGAGAAAGAGATCAAGGGGACTTCCCTGACAACAGTTGTATTATGGTTCTCGTGGTGCGCCCACTTGCGTTCATGACTGCATTATTAAAAAGAGAAATAGTGAGAAATCAAACTGAAAGAAAACCTATTCCTACCCTAACTATTAAACACATCAGGATACTAAGTGAAGTCATGTTTCCAATGTAGCCATCGAAGTAACTCAAATCCTGCAATGAAAACAAGATCAAGTGTTACTAATAAGAATGGTATTATATCAACAACTGACATAAACATATCACGCTTACCTTCATAATAAATATCTAGAAACAAAGTAATCATTATCTTACCATTTCCTTGAATATTCTTGTTGTATGAATCCTCCAGCCATTGCACAATCTTGTCAAGATAAGGGTCATAATGGCATAGGTGAGTGTAAGTAGTTTTGAAAAACTCGTCAGGATTATGAGGAAATGGAATAACCATATGCCAAAGCTGAAATGCCCCATCCTCCTGACAGTTCTCTAAGTACTCATTGATTTCTTCACATGGAGGATCTAAAAGAAAAATGTCACGCCTACTTCCAAGATTCTTAGGTAGAAAGAAAGCAAGCTCAACTTTGTCTTTATTGTGAAATTTTTTCACATATGAATATTCAAGCCACTCTAAGATCCTGTCACAAAAATGGGGATGTAAACCATGACTTTGATGAAACGAATATATCAATGGAAAGCTCATCATAGGAGGATTCATGCATTCGATTAGATCATTGGTTTGAATGTTTCCTTCGATACAATTGATCATTTCAAAATGTGAAGCATCAACATTAAGATTTGAGCTAAGCAAAGAACAAATATGAAACTTAGAATGTTTGATCTCCATAAAATATAATGCATTGTCATTTTCAACAATAAACTATGTAAAATCATCTCGCAACATGTCCTTTTCCCATGTGAGTGATGAAAGTGAACAAGCGTCAAATCCGGTTTTATCAATGTTATGCTCAGAATTAATTTCACCAAAATTTAGCATATCAAAGGGATATGATTGTGGTGGAAAAGAGTAGGCTGTTGTAGGTAAGATGTCAAGTCCACCAGAATCTAGGAATATATCAGGATATAAAGAATAAAAGGAATCAGAAATAAGTAGATAAAAAGAATCTCTTGAACTATGATACTCAACGATGGTATTCTCAAGACAATTCTCTTCACTTTCTTTAAAAACCTTACTCTGATTTGGTGACGAATTCCTCAACATAATATGATCATCTGGATTTGCCTTTTGTGTGACAGATAATTCAAAATTTATGTGACAAGCATCTAGTCTTTCATGTGAACAAAGTGCATTTTGAGGATGAAGGTTTAAAGTTTCTTCTTCTAGTTTCATAACTCCTTCTTTAATCAGTTTCATAGGAGTACTAGAACATTCAAGAAGATTTTTGTTGCTTAAGTGTTCTTCAATGACTGATTTAAAATGTTGATTAGAGCACGAGTTACAAGAATGAGGGTATTCACCTTGAGCCAGAAACAAATCATCTTCCATACTAGTCTTAGACTGAAAATACAATGATTCAAAGGAAAAACCAATTTGGTTGTCAATAAGAGCTTGATCAATAGATTCTAACTCCCTGGCTTGTTCAACATTATCGGAAGAATTTTTCTCTTCTTGCGAAGAAAATTGTTCTTGCAGTTGAGTGATAAGATTTGCAATTAGTTCTTCAATCGTGATTGAACATGACTGGATGGAAGGGATGGAAGGATCATAGAAGAGATTTAATGCCAATGACATGTCATCGAGATTAAATTTACAGAGGATGTGATAGACTCTTGTCAAAAAGTCTTCTGAAGATGAATCGCTGTTGATTAGCGAAGTATCAAATTATTCACATAATTGATCGAAATCATAAATTTCAAAAGCATATAGAAACTCATCTACAAATTCAAACCAATCAAAAATGTGACATGCCGGAAAGGATTCAAACCAATGTTTGATTTGACCTCTAAAAGTAAAAGCGAAAAGTCTGCATAAAACTCTTAAATTTGAGATGTCATGTTTGATACACTTGCACCAAAACTTGTTAAGGTGGTCTTTAGCAGATGTATTGCCTTCACCATCAAAGGTGAGTTTGGACAAGCGAGAGACTGTCTGGTTGGGAACATCGGGTAATGAGAAGTTGAAATCATGTTCCAACACAGTGATTTGGGGAGCCATGGGGGGAATTGAATACACTTAAAATAAAGGCTCCTACAAGTCCATCTTGTCATTTGGCCCTCCCTATAGCGCCATTTGTTGACGGGTGAAATTGACGGTCCGTCAACTGAGAGAGTGGAACCAGTCCGAGGTTGTCTAAATAACCCAAGCCGTTTGGAATGAACCACCCTGACGGATTTAGTGGATCCGTTAGTCATTCTAAGGTTCTAGGAAAACCAAAGAGAAAACTAATCTAAACTAACTAAAATAATTAAAACAAACTAAACAAACTAAAACAAACTAAAACTAACTAACAATAAATAAAACAAACTAAAACTAAATAAACTACTCTAAATATTCTATATACAACCTACTAATTAATATTATACTAACTCTAATCGATTATCTAATGACTAACTGCAATATTACCTATTCACAAAATGTACAATATTCACAACTTGCAGATTTGAATAAAACTTGGAAAACTCATTTGCAATCTGCCCTAAGACAGAGAAAGGTATTTCTTTTTTTTTATTTTATAAACAAGAAATAAAACTTACTAAAATTAAACAATCTAATATATTAATTATACATATATATTTAACTACATTTATATCTAAACTAAAATACTAATAAATACACTAAACAAACAAATGACAAACTGACCTGGAAACGCTCCAAATTTGTCCTGTGTATGATGAGTTCGAAGCTAGTCTGAGGAAGGAAACTCGCACCGGATAATCCAAAAGTTTCTCGTAAACGATAGGCTGCACTACTCTTTGAGTTGTTTACAGAACAAACAAGACATAAAAAATCATAACAATTATATGATTTATAAATCTCTACAATAAGGGAAACCTGTTATGCAAAAACTTATACTTCATAATTCAACTTATGAAGAAGAGAAATCTATCATTCACAAATTGAATCAAGTAATTGCTATGTTTTTTTAAGTGCTGGAAGAAATCAGATATGGATTATATGGATTAAATTATATCATTTGCAAAAGACTAAGATAGCTAAAGTAGTCATTAACCAAATGCAAATTGATACACATAAACATAAAACAAAATATTGATATCATGAAAAGCTAAAGTTGTAGCAGAATATCAAATTCTGTCTCAGTCTGTATTAAAATTCCATATCCTTGTTCTCCCATGAATGAGAATGATATTATTACAAAAATAATAAGTATTTATAAGTTTCTCCATGGGGTAAAACCTCCCTGTGGCAATTATCAAACTGTTTACATAATCTGGGAAGATATTCCCAAAATCAACTAAACTAGGAAACTAAAATGAAACCAAAATGTTTCAAATATCCTCTAACTGATCTTCAAATCCAATGCAATTTCGAATTCACCTGTAATGGACCAAAAATAACAAGTTAGAGAGATGTTTTATTAACAAAACAATAAAAATGTAATTCTACAGACTTAGCTATAGAATCATCTGATTTTGTAGCTAGTCTAAAATAATATACAGAATCGGAATTGAAATCAAATCAAATATTTTTAAAAGAATTAAATCCAATTATCTTCCAATAATCATTTTAAAACGAATCACTTAAGATTCCAATGATTTTATCATTCAACATTAAACAGGATCAAAAGTGATTCAACCGAACATAGAGATAGGAATACTTTGTTGTTTCATTACCAAAAAATCGGGTCTTCAGATTCATAATTGAAAAGTAATAAAATTGTTTCATATCCAATTGAAACTGATAACCAAAAATATCGTATGAGATTGTTAAACAAGAGATACGACACAATCAAACAAAATCATTCTCTGATCGATGTAGCTATAATGATATAGCAAAAGATTCATATCATTTAATTAAATACAAGGATAGAAATACTATGTTTTCGATTATTGTCATAAATCGGGTAAGTGGAATCATATGTAACAGGATCATAATCGTTTCTCAGCAAATCGAATGATATCGTTTCGATATTCATTTGAGAACATAACAAATCGCAAACACTTCGTTATACATATCTCATCAACGGGAGAAATCATCGAACATGATTACCATCATAACTGTATAGCAAAAGATTTAGTTTGTGAACGAATTCAAACCAAAGGTGGCACATAACCAAAACATAACAGGATCAAACATAATTTGTCATAGATTTCGATTGTTGATCCTTGCATAGTGAGCAAACAAGACCGATCAATTTTGATCACAATCGTTTGAATCAAACGAATCATAACAAGGTTTGACCAATTCATTTCACAAAATTAAAATATAGAGCATCAATTATAACCTAAACTCGACTCATAGAACAGACTTGCCAAATTAGAACCAGAGAGAATCGATTGGCTAATATTTTCATACAGTTGTTATGATTCTGGTTCATTTCCCAATTCGGGCATGAAGGTTATTCGATCGTATTGTTTTCATTGGAGAAACAGAGTCGTTATCCTTAACTTGGAAACAATCAAACGACACAGCAAGCATCTTCCCGAAATACTTACCAGTCCTAGCATACTAATGATAATGAAATCGAATCCGGGAAAGATTGTAACAATCAAACTTAATCAAACCATTTATAGCACAAGGATCATAACCAAATCAAATCTGAGCGTGATACAAACCAATTCATTTGGAGGAAAACCATTAATTTTATAAACTAGTCAATCAAATCTCAAAACATACCACTCAAATCTAATTGAAATCTAATGAATTCTATACTGGGAATAATCAAATCGTATATCGAATCGAACTTTGTTTCTATTCAAAGAAAATCTATATATAGAATACACACAATATAACAGAGCCATTCACAATGTAAACATAACTGTTTAAAAACTAAATACAAATCATTATGAGAACCTAGATTATTTACAAACAAAACAATATCAAATCTTCCATACCTGTGTAGTGACGAGACCACCTGATTATGCCAGCTTGGAATTCACAACAACTGTGGCTGATTCCACGTTCTTGAACAAGATGGAGCCGGTCATCTTTTGTTTCTTATCTGTCGCTTGTAGCTTGACTTTTTGACTGGTCAGGGCTGCAATTTGGTCCTCTAGTGACTGGATCTTTTTTTTTTTTNTTATTACTGGGGGAATCGACAACTCGTGGTTCTCGTTCTCGCGGGACACGGGGTCGATCCCCAGGCGGCTACGACTATAACCCCAGGTGCAACCACCCAGCCCGCAAGAATGGCGCACGAGTATGTCTGGGTGAGAATCGAACATGAGACTTCATTTACAAATTTCCTTCCATTTACACGGCACTTGCCAATCCGTCTACACCCGTGCGGGCTCTAGTGACTGGATCTTTGACTAGAGTATTGGAACATCATTATAATATCGCTCCAACCACAAATTGGATTGATCATAGGGTGACACTGTAGGTTTAGACAGAGCAGAAGAGGGTTTGGGCAATTGACCGAGGGTTTCATAAGGCAACTTAATGCCTGGGTAGTTAGGTTCATCCTTTAGGCAAGGGGGTAGGTTTGACACAAAGTTATACGAGGGTTCAACACACAAACCTTGCGAATAGGGGTATTCGTTATCCAAGAAATGTTCCACTTCCGAATCGGAGTCCTCACTCAACACGATAGGGTTAAGCTCGACAGGGGGTTTTGGCTTATTTCTTTGCATTCGCGAAATCAAATGAACATTCTTTTTCCCTTTGGCGTTTGAAGTGAGGTTTGCCTTGGGATTTTTTCCCATAGGCTTAACAGTCTCAACACTCTTAGTCACAGTGTGGGGTAAGTCGATAGGAGGGTCGACCAAGGTTTTAGGCAGAAGGACATGGTAGGGTACTGGGGGTACAACCTTGACCTCGCTCACCACAGGTTTGTCAACCTATGTAGGGTACAAATCCTCAAAACCATTCCGAGCAATGAAATTGTTCCAAAAATCCCCAAGCAAACTCAAATGATAGACAACAATAAGCTTCACCAGTCCATAATGAAAAGGGCTACTATCAACCTGGTTTCTTTTGTACTTATTCGACATTTTGAATAGGCTTCTATGCAAATAATAGGGCATATTGAGCTGATAACCTGTAAAAACCATAAGAAAAGGCAGGTGGTGTAGGAACACAAACCCGTATCGACCCTCACAGGTGATAAACTGTTTGATTATCATTAATAAATCGTGCCAACATTGTTTAAGCATGGTCATAGGCATACCTCTATCACAGGAGGTGATTTTTCATGACTGGAGGAGCAGTGTCCACGGGACCTCTTCGACTTTGCAATTCTTGGACCATCGTTGTCCAGTGGAAGGCAAACCCGTAGCAAGACTGATAAACTATTCATCAATTTCCAATTGTATATCACCAAACTTGCTTCGACAGCCATCGAAGTTCATGGAAAACTGTCGAACCACGCAAAGGTTAAAGCCATCGAAACGTTCCACGAATTCTAGCCACCCACTGTCTGCCAAATCTTGGCGGGCATTGTCAAACATCAATAGGGCCTATTTGCCATTGGGTTCAACTCGCACGACTGGTGCCATGGAGTTGAATGCATGGTAAGGGAAGGGTTCGAACACATAGTAACATAGCTATCCGACACAACAACAATGAATCTAGCCAAAAGGGGTAAGCATTAACGCAAGCATGAGAAGGTGGTGGAGTTATTCACCACCATGCAAAACAATTATGGTCAAAGTACAACCGCCGATATAGCTGTTCAATTCATAATAGTGGATCATCCATTAAGTCAGGTGTACAACTAATCAAATGTAATGTGCATACAAATACGTGCCATCACTATGCCATAGTGTTCAAAACATTTGACGTATAGATCAACACCCAAAATCAAATATGCGCTAATGTATTGATTCATAAGTTTAACCAAGGTACCAAATAGTTGACAAGCCAAACAAATATAAAAGATTAACATAAGGATCCTATCATACATATATAAAAATTAAATCAAAACCCTTATGCATTTCATAGAATCAAAGATTAGGCAAGTCATAAAATGCAAATCCAAATGCTCAATGTCTTACAAACTCAAAGAATATCAAGTCATATAATCAATCGAAGTATGAGAACTGATCAAAGGATATTGCCAATCATGTAACGATCAATAAAAGGTAAGCGCAAATGACAAAATAACCATAGTTCAGATAATGATCGAAAAACAACTTTTAAAGGAGAAGTTTTCACGCTTACAGTCGTGAAAAATTATCGAAGACAAATGTGTCAATGTTGCAAGAAATGAAAATGTCGTCTATTTGAAAAATGTGACGAAAAACTTGACGTTCGCAAGACATAGGTGTAGGCAGCTTATACGATAATAGAAAAAGGTGAATTGGCTGCCAACATAGTTATAATGGTTTTATGTTAGGCATTAAGTTTAAGAACATGTGGGAATCAATGTTGTTAATAATGTGGTCCATGTATGTCTTTTTTTAAAAATGATAAATATAAGATTATAGGATGTATGCTTGTTTATTAATTATAGGATTCTTCATATCCATATAATGTTGCAAAGGGCTATGTTTTTCTAAAGGAAAGTTAGGGAAGGAATACTCTTGAGTATAAAAAGGTAATGTGCAAGTTGATCATCTATTCTTAATTCATTCTTAATTAATATTTTAGATAGAAGTTGTTCATTCTAAGGGTTATGGTTTCCTTGTTAATATTGAATTGGAAGGGCAAAAGGTGTAGTTGGTTTATTCCTGTAATAAAACCCTTTTAAATGGACATGTCTATTTGTTACTTGATGATGGTGATATGTTTTAATTTTAGATTGAGGTTGGTTAATGTTAATGAGGGTTAATGTTAATGAGATACTTTAGGACGTTGCATAATAAAAGAAACCCACATAATAACTCCTCGTAAGAAAACAAGAAACCTATTTGGATTGTCGTACAATTTTTTATTTGGACTGAATTGTGTTTTCCCTGTGTCTTGTTTAGATTGATTCATTAGAGTGTTTTTTTTCATAGGTTTGTATAATGTATGATACATAATTTGGAGTTCCGGTACGTTGGTTTTTACATCGTAAATGAAGTCTAGATATGTTATGTAGCGCCTTGGTTACTAGCATGTCTGTCGCAAAGTGGCAGTTGGATTCCCTGATCGAGAGATGTGTATGATGACCTGGCCTTGGGTCATGAGATTCCTTCTGATGAATATTTTGGAATCAAAGTACGTACTAATACATATGAGAAAATTTGCGATGGTTTTTCGTTGATATTGCCACACTTATCCATCGCAATTTCCACGAAAGCCGAGATTTTTTTTTGTCGGAATAATTTTGTCGCTATATCCACGATCCAGGTGTGCATGGAAACATCGAAGAAATTATCTCTCCACATGTCAACACCTTCAATATCAGTTAATGATCAAAATCTAGACCAGGGGGCAAAAATTTGCTCAATTTTCAAAGTGCTCGGAATGTGACGAAAATGGTGCCATTGTGTTCGCCTCGTCTTCCTGATTCTGGCGGTATATTTACTTTCTCAAACGGAGTCCGTATGGAGAAGTTATCACGATCTGTTCGCCGAGCCAAATAGGCAAAAATTTGGTATGCTGACTATACTTGTCCGTACAGTCCGTACGGCCATGTGGTAGGACCGTACCATCATGGTGACGTGACAGTTTGATGATGTGGCATATTTGTATTGGATGATGGTTTCTCAATGGAGTGTTGACACGTGTCATTTGCAGCTAATAAAGTGGATGCGTGGCCCAACCCATTGGTGCCACGTGTCACTAAGCGATTGGTTTATATGTTTATATATATGTAAAATGATATGGAGGCCGCGGGGTTTGACCCCCGGGCCTCCCCACAAGCCAAACGATTTCATAACACTCTGATAACCAATGTTCTTGCCTTTGTTGCTTGTTAACTATGCCAACAAACATTTATTTAACGTTGATTTTTGTGTTATGTGGAAAAAGGGGGCGGGCCAGGGCTTAAGCCCCGACCCATGGTTCCATTACCAAACATATGACCATTGGCGCGCGCATACATATTAAAGTTCGCATATGGCACAGAGTTATATAATATAGCGCGGGGTTTGTTTATAAACCAAAGTTTTATTACAGTTTTACTTTTGCGCGCGGTTTCCAATGGTTGACATGGTTTCATAACCGTTAAGCCCTTTTTATTATTGCATGAGGTCATATGGAGGACGACATGTGCCCAAGAGTTGAGGCGGTTGGGGGCTGGAGGTGTCCTAACCATTCTACGGTTTGCACCGTTGGCATGGTTTCTCCCGGTGCTAGGTTATAATGTGCATTTGGAGCGTGTTCCAGGTTCATGCACACAAAGGTGCGTTTTGGCGAACCGGTTCCAGCGAAGCTTGAAGGACAAAGATGGAGGAGGCCTAACTTCTTCATCACTTGGCCGTTTGAGGTGCCGTAAAAGCCCAGCCAGGGGTTTTTGGACGTGATGGATCCATTGGTGCCATTTTCACAGCCATTTGAAGACTTCTTCAGCAAGTTTTTTCACCATTGAAGTTTCAGGAAGCTCCAAGGAACTTCAAGCCCTCTTTGATGGAGGACATGGTTTGTGTTGATACTAAGAGGGGGGTGAATTAGTATCAAGTACAATTTAAAACCTTTTTCAACTTATAATTAAACGATTCAATTATATCCAATGAGAAATGAACAATGGTATAAGATTTACACCAATACACCACAATACACCATGCACAATATATGAGAAATAATCAATAGTTTTTGTTCAAGGGAAGTAATGACTTCCAAAGGTAGATACAGCTTCCAAATGTAAAGGGAGGGATAAACCTCCAAGAGGAAGATACAAT
>ML807581.1:197009-224721 GCA_009831015.1 Picea engelmannii
ATAAAAACATATAAAGATCATATAAAAGATATAAACACATACCTCTTCTTTTCAACATGAATTAAATATCAGTCATCTTCTTCTTCATCCAGTTCAACATCTGTATCAGGATCTGGTTCAGAATCGATATTGGTGAAATTCTCATTCCTATGAACATCATCATCAATGCCATTTTCGCTACTATAGTTATCGATATCGTCAATGAGATTGTCGTCTCCTACATTTGGATGATCAACCTCTTCAAATTCGTTGTCTGACACATCGACTACATGAGCCACCTGCTCCTGATATTCATAATCATGATCTTCTTCCTCGTTATTATCTTCATCCTCGGCTACATGATTTTACTTTACTGTTCTTCCTCTTGGATCATATCTAACAACGTATGACCAACCTACTTTACGAGGTACCTCTAAGTAAAATACTTTCTCACATTGACTTGGAAGAACATAAGGCTCTATACCCAGTTCAAATGCCCTTGTATTAACCATGGTAAATCCATTATCATGCTCAATAACAGTTGTTTCAGGATCACGTTCATGAATCTGTAGCCTATACCATTTAACCTCAAACAAAACAATTTTAAAGGAATTAAAATCACACTAAATTATATCCTCCAAAAGGCCATAGTACCTATTCTCAGTTTCTTCCGGATTTCTGTCACTTCTAGAGGAAATGTTGGTGACCTTAAACATTACAGTTATCCCACAATCTGAGGTTTTCATCTTATCATCCAACATTTTGATATGAAATTTACGACCATTACACCACATAGCCTTGTGACGTTTCAACTGCAACATGGAAAACAAGTAAAAAATAAATTGTGAATTAATAATACTCATATTTTTTATATTTTGGCTACTCCTTTCGATTATGATATGTTTATTTACAGTGACCTACATATTTATAATAAGGTCAACATCTTTATAATAAGGTGATCATATGTGTAGAGGATCAACATCATGATGACATAGATAACATCTTTATAATAAGGTCATATGTGTACAAATGTTTTCTTTATATAATAATGACATATACACCTAACATAAGTTTAGAGTTAGTGTTTATGTATCTTATTAGTCCCTGCTAAAGTAGGGAATATAGCAATCAATTACTATCATTGCACCGATCAGGGTTGAGTTTCAAGAGCAATTCCATATCTTTATCAATGAAAAGAGAGAGAGATTATAACTACAATTGAAGGGAAAAGGGTATGTGGATTCCATAAACCTAGAATATTATGGAATCCACATACCCTTTTCCATAGAATATACTAACTATATCCAAAAACCAAAGACATGAAATATGGTATAGCTACAGATATTATATAAATATATTATCAAGGAAAAAATAAGCTAAATGCAATTTGGACATTAGAAAAAAAAATTACAAGTTAAATGAGTACATCAATAAAAAATAACATACTAACCTTCCAAGTTCAAAATCTGAGCTATGTAGATCGAGAATTGGATTTTTTCAACCGGTGGGTGATGAAAAAAATAAACAGCTCAAACAAAATCCAAGAACAGTGTCGCAACAACAATTGTGTCGCAGAGTCTCTTAAAGTCATGTATATATAGATAAAATAGTCAACCAACCGTTAACACTGACCAATGATATAGACAAAATTTTCATCGCTATTGCCACAAAAGTTTGTCGCTGTAGCGACGAAAATCCTGACTAGTTAAATTAAGATTTTCGTTGATATTGCGACAAGCGTGCATGACAATAGCGACAAAAATCCTAAGTTGTTTAAAAAAAATATGAAACTAGTGGAAGGGTGGAATTTTTTTTTCAAATAATCTGCCCATATGTAGTAGTGACGGTGATTGTTTACAATCTCATGATTTTATTTGTTCCTCTCTTGCCATAAGGTTCTAGTTCATGTTTCGCTTCCATTAAGTTGTTGCGTTTGGATTGACTGATGTTTTCTTTAGCCTAGTAGGCATAGTATTTCTTGTGATGGGTTTGATGTAGAGATCTCCTTGTTCCTCAGAATAGGTGCTATCCTTGAGACCTTAAATGGTCAAATTAATGGGAACCTCAGCTTGAGTGTTTCTTATGTGTCCTAGAGGTCCTAACCTTGCAGGGTACGATGGGTGGGTAGTTGATTTTCACTTGTTGCATCTCATTGCTTGATGTGCTAGTATCTTGGGTCATTATGATGTTTGTTCCCTGGATTGCATGCGTTGTGTTCATCATCGATTTGTGTTTATTGCATGTTGTTGTTGTTACTTTCATTCTTTAAAAAGAAAAAAAAAAGAAAATAAACACTTGTTATGCGTCGTATGTTGTCATAATGACTGGGGTCATTACATATGGTATCGAAGGGTTTGAATTGCAAATTGAGATCACTATGACTTACGTTGATTAGATATTTAATTATGATGTTTCTAATTAAATTGATTTGTATTCGTACAGGTAATCATGGTTAGAGGATTCCATGGAGGCAGATGACATGGTGCTAGGGGAGGAGGCACGACGCCCCTTGGTAGAATTCACGCTTGAGGGGTCTAACCCCTAGGGAGACAAACAGATTGTTGGGAAGGAACATATAGTTTTGGGTGATGTGGTTGAGGAAATGAGGTCCTTTCAGTGGAGTTTTGAGGCATTGATCAACCGTTTGGATAGAGATGAGGCCAGGGCATCGACACCCCCAGAGGGTCCACTGCGTGCTCCGGTTGGTACTGGTAGCATTCACCACAAACCCAAGAAGGTAAAATTTCCCAAGTTCTTTGGTTCCCCAGACAACGGAGTCACCGAGGCATGGTTAGATAATATGGAAATGTTCTTTTTACTTTGCAACTATACCTCCAACATGAAGGTTTGCATGGTGATCTTTCAACTGAAGGGGAGCACTCTTCCATGGTGGAAGACGCTCCTGCCACAAATGAACCTAGAATTTGAAGATGTGTCATGGGAACTATTCGAGGAACGTTTTCAAGAGAGGTATCTATCTGAGGAATTTAGTGAGCATCATCTCAATGAGTTCAACGCCTTGCAACAGTGTAGCCATATGGTGCCCAACTATGAGGCCTATCTTATGGGGATTCTTTTGTATGCTCCACAATTGAATACCAAGAAAGTTAAGGTCAACAGGTTTGTGTTTGGCCTTAATTTCAGCATTCGTGCAAAGGTTAGGATTTTGATGCCTCAAACCTTGCATGATGTTGTCTAGAAGGCCCTCATAGTAGAGGAGGATCTTATTAGAGAGGGTCAGAGGAGGAATCCAGTAAGACTAGTGGGACATGTGTCATATGGTGCACAACAACATCAAACACCAACTAGACATTCACTAGGATATCGTGGCTTCTAGAGAGGATCCACTTTCACTACACCTCGATGAACAACACCTCAGTACTGGACTCCTTATCAAGGACCACAACACCAGCAACAATGTCGACCACAAAAACAATAGTTTAGGCCTTTTCAGTAGAACAGGCCAGGGTTCCAGGTCGGTGGGCTGTCAACTTCTACTTCAAGTATACAGAGTACTGGACTGAAGAAAGGGTGTTAAACATGTGGGGAGACACATTACCAGCATGATTACCTAGTGGAGAGGACCAGAGCATTTGGATGAGTCAGGCCCACTACCATGGGAGATTTGGGCAAGGCCCATCAGATTCATGTAGCGGTGAATAATCACCAGGTAGAGAACCAGTCAATTATGCTCGAGACGTCAGGTATCGTCGCTGACTAGACCCTTAGTATTTTTATAGATCCAGGTGCTACAGAGAGATTTATTTCTAGTGCAATGCTAAAGTGAATTAAGGTAAAGGAAGTCCAACAGGATAAGATTAGATTTGTAGAAATGGCTTTGGGAGCCAAACAAAATGTTGGAGGGAAGGTTACAAGATGTAGCCTTAACTTGGAATATTTTTTCATAGGGGACAACCTGTACGTCAAGATATTAGGGTATTATGATGTCATGATCGGTATGGACTAGTTGAACTCGCATGAGGCGATACTCAACTGTAAGATGAAACAAATGAGATTGGTCGATGATGAGGGACAAAGACACATCATTATAGGTCGGAACCAGGGAGTTTCCATGAGGTTCATCTCTTCCCTACAGCTATGGAAGAGCATGCGCAAGGGAAGTAAGATTTATATGATCCTTGCATTAAATGAGAAGGGAGTAGCAGAAGGTCTACAGCACCTTCCGGTGGTGAGAGAGTTTACAGATGGCTTCCCTGAGGAGTTACCTGGGATGTTTCCAGAGAGGGAGTTGGAATTTACCATTGACCTACAACTGGGAACTGAATCAATAGCAAGAACGCCTTATCGAATTACGACCTCGGAGTTACAACAGTTGAAAATGTAATTAAAAGATTTGTTGGACCTAGGACTTATACGTCCAAGTGTGTCACTGTGGGGTGCGCCTGTTGTTTTCATACGAAAGAAGGATGGTTCATGGAGACTCTGCATTGACTACCGTCAATTGAAAAAGGAAACGATCAAGAATCACTACCCATTTCCAAGTATTGATGATATATTTGATCAGATGAAAGACGTGATGGTGTTTGCAAAGATTGACTTGATATCAGGGTATGACAAGTTATGGATCAACGAGGACGACATCTTTAACACCGCCTTTATGATGAGGTTTGGACATTACGAGTTTATTGTTTTACCATATGGACTGACGAATGCCCCAGGGGTATTTATGAGTTTGATGAACGAGGTGTTCCATGAATACTTGGACAAGTTCATCCAAGTATTCATTGACGATATTTTGATTTACTCAATGATGGAGGAGCATGATGATCACTTGTGCATGGTACTACAGTGTCTAGGAGATAGCCAATTGTATGGTAAATTGTCTAAACTCTCATTTTATCAATCAAAGATTCACTACTTAGGGCATATCATCTCCAACGAAGGTATCTCTCTAGATCAAGTAAAGGTCGAGGATATTATGGAATGTCTTGCATTGACAAATGTCCCCGAAGTGCATAGCTTCATGTTTTTAGTGATATACTATCGACAGTTCGTTGAGGGTTTTTCAAAGATAGAAAATCCAATCATAGAATTGTAGAAGAAGAATAAGAAGTTTGTTTGAACCGAGAAATGTGCGGAGGCATTTCGGAGTGGTGACGACCACCCCCTTCTCTCCTATCAAAGAGGGGCCATCATGAACTCTTGGTCTAGGATCGTTCAAGTCATCAAACTGAATGGTTCATCCAGCTCCTAGTGGAAGTGATTTAACTTGGCACAGACCCTTTTTCTCTTCCTCGGCACCCACTATGTGGCACCTGCAGACCCTCTCCTTAATGCGTTTTGACTCTTGCACCAACGAACTTAAATATTGATGCTAAGATCCTTCCTTGATGTGACCACGAAATACAACCATGTGTCAGCTCCCTTCGCAACCCTACGTTTCGGGAATTTTGCGAAATGCTTTCTTCTCCTTCCCCAATTTCCTGAATGGGCAATCTCTGCGGGACCAAATCTACAGTCTTCATTCCCCTCATGATCAACGACTGTGATCAAATCATGAGTTTGGACTTCACAAGTCCTCTCTTTTCCTGACTCCCCTTTTCCCAACTTGTGAACCAACAATGTGTCGATTCTGATTCCACGTGTCCCTTTCCTTTGGATAACCAAGATTTAATTTGATTCTCAACTCTCTACGGGTAACCTCTTGGATTTTCTCCGAAGGTTTCCTCCTCTGAAATTCATAGATCTCTGCCATGTGCCCTTCCAGATCCAACATTATGGATTTGAAATCACCCTTCGTGACTTCGCAAAGATCTTTGTTTTCTTTTGTCAAGCCTCCCGAACCTCTCAATATTCTGCCACCTGTCTCCCCTATAAAGATGGATGGTTTCACTGTCTTCATAACTTCGACAAGTCCTCGACTACATTGCACACTTAGTGTAAATTCACCTTATTTCAAGAATTAGGCTCTTCTCGAACACTTTTTTCACTCCTTCCTGAGTTCTGTGCAGACTCTTCTGTGACTTTTCTTAGCTTGAAAACCTCCAAGGTTCCCAGTTCCTTTGTGTCCTTCAATGAAATTTTTCTTCTTTCCCTCCTGGTAGTCTCTCTCTCTACCTCTCGAGCTTGTAGGGGAACTTACAACAGCTTAGGATCACTCCTTGCACTTGGCTCAGCTGTTTGATGGCTTCTCCCTTATCCTTATGGAAAGGTTTAAGGTATCTCCTTTCCTTTATCGATGCACCTCTTTCAAAGCCTTCCTTCACCATAATTTTCAACAATTATGGGGTTCTCCAACACCTACAATCATGTTTCTTCAGTGCATTCTCACACTAGCTCGGTGCCCTCTTGGAAGAGTGTTTCAGAGTGTTCAGTAACTCTGAACTGTGCTTCTCCCACAATAGTTTGTCTTTCCAAGGCACTTAACCGCCTTGAAATTTCTCCCCGAGTATGTAAATTAATCTGGGTTGTCCTCCTAGAAACTTTTATTCTGACTCCACTGAGTTCAGATACACACTCCTTGTGTCAGCTTATGGATTTTCCTTGATCTGTCACGTACTCCTTGCACTTAGCCTAAAGAGCCATACTTAACTCAACACACCCTCGAATAGAAAACGGTATCTCTACCCCTGTAGATGATTTGTAACATTCATATACAATTCACAAACATGTTAATGACATTCATAACATAGCATCCATTACACATAAATGTAGAACAGAAAAAAAATGTCATTTTCTATTAATGGAAGAACACCAAATTACAATAGAGGAGCCTCATCTACAACTGAGTCTATGATCTTTGCATTTCTCTTCCTACAACTCGACCTATCCAACACAACCAACCTCTACTTTGCTTAAAATACAAATATTTATACAAGAGGGGCTCTATGAGCTTCCCTTGCAAGCTAAATTAGTGGTGTCAAATAACCATTCAAGGCACCCATCTAGTAGACATATTACAATGATGGAAATCTGCTCCAAATCCGATGCAGATCCATTTTGTCGTCAACCACTTAATGACAACATTATCTCCATCTTGTGTGAAAGAACGATTTGACTCTTCCATCTTTTCCTCCTTAATTTCCTGGATCGCTCCTTGGATTCTCAAGGAAAAATGAGAGGGCAACACCTCTCCTTCCTTAAATGCGCACCATATGTGAAATCTAAATAGCGTGTGCTGAGGTGGAGAGATGCTCCTGCATCATATTCCACGACTATGAAAATCATGAGCTCCTGCTCATGATCTTTCCAGGGTGGTTGAAATCCTCCTGGATCCCAAACCTTCTCTTGGAGATTTCTCTCAGTTCCTCTGCTTTGCTTCTTCTGATCATGCATGATCCTCACTGCTCGTGCAAGTCTCCTGTTTTCCAACTTCCTCGTGCTGACCAATTCCTCTCCTGACTCCAACACCATCTTCCTTATCTCCTCAACTATTCCATCCAATTACTCTATCGACTCACTTTACTTATGCAGACTATCTTGTTGCATTCCTTCCTTGTTCATGGGAAAATCATGTTGATTTCCCAAGTCATATTCTCCATCTCTTGTTTCCTTGACTTGCCACTCTGTTAAATCCTCCACTTCTGCAGTCTTCATATTGAACTTTCACTCAGCTACTTCTTCTGACAGATTGACCCCTGTTATTTTCACAGTTGGTTTTGTTCCAGTTTCCACCAACTACAACTCGTGCTGGTGTATCTCCTTCGGCATGTATATTCCTTGGCAACCACCTTCGGGTTATAGATTGCCTAACCAATTCTCCATCACCTTTAACTCTAATTCCCACTGAGTGAGTAACTCAACTGGGCGTTCTCCTTCTATTGGGACATACATCAATATATGTTTCTCTTCTTCCATGACAATCTCATCTTGTTGTCTTCCTGTCGTATCTTTAACATTTGTACTAGCCTCTCCTCGGACACTTGGTAGGGATATATCAACTCTCACAATGATCAGACAGCTCCCTTGATCCTTCTCTTCAATGGTGGAAGTTTTCAAATTCTCATCATCTTCATTCAAACAACTCACACCTCTGCCAAAATCTCTATCCGAGTGAGGTATTCCTTCTTCCTCCTCTTCATCTGTCAACATCCTCTCATGTGAACTATTAGTTGAGCTCATCTCTTCGTCCTTTCCCACCTGGAAATCTGGGATGTCTCCTCTGCTCACCTAGAATTTTATGAGATCCATTGATCCCTTCTCATTTCCCACCTAGCAATCTATGAGATTCTTTCCATATCTCTTTCCCTTTTGAATGAGGTTTTCAACATGCCTCGGCCACCTCTTTAACACCTGTTTTTGCCTCCTGGCCAACAAATTATGAACATGCCATCTAGTTGTTCTCTTCAAAATCCATTTGTACCTCTAGTGTACTTTTGACTCCTGCTGCATTTTGAATGCAAGCTCCTCCATATGTGCTCGGATTTCACTAAGTTACTTGTCTATATCCGCCTTGGTCTTATGCAGGTATCCTTCCCCCTGATCATGCCCATAGTTTCCAATGGCCATCTTGCTTCACCTACAAGCCACCTGGCTATTTACCATCTGTTGCACACCTTGCAACAGTTTAAACAGAGCATCACACTATGTCCCCTTTGCCTATGATCTATAGAAAAAACAAGATCTGATACCACTCTGGTGACGACCACCCCCTTATCTCCTATTGAAGAGGGTCCATCGTGACCTCCTGGTATAGGATCGGTCAATTCATCAAACCAAATGGTTTGTTTGGCTCCTAGTGGAACTAATTTCACTTGACACAAACCCTTTTTCTCTTCCTCGACACCCACTATGTGGTACCTACGGACCCTCTTCTTAGCATTTTTCGACTCTTTCACCAATGGACTTATCTATCGATGCTAAGCTCATTCCTTGATGTGACCATGAACTACAACCGTGTGTCATCTCCCTTCGTGAATCCATGTTTTGGGACTTTCACGAATTTCTTTCTTCTCATTCCCTGAATTCCTGAATCAGTGAAATCCTTGGGACCAAATATACAATCTTCGTCCCGTTTGTGATCAAAGGATGTGATCAAATCACAAGTTTGAAATTCACGAGTCCTCTCTTTTCCTAATTCCACTTTCTCCTACTTGCGAACCAACGATGTGCCAATCCTGATTCCATGTGTCCCTTTCATTTGGACGACCAAGATTTATTTCGGTTCTCAGCTCTCTGTGGGTAACCCCTTGGATTTTCTTCGAAGGGTTCCTCCTCTGAAATGCGTGGATCTCTGCCACGTGCCTTTCTATATCCAATGGTCTAGATTTGAAATCACCCTTCACAACTTTGCAAAGATCTTTGTTTTCTTTCGGCAAACCTTCCGAAGTTCTTTCTCCCAAACCTCTTAATCTTCTGCCACCTGTCTCCCCCACGACAATTGATGGTTTCACTATTTTCGGGACTTTGGTGAGTCCTCGACTACCTTTCACACTTAGTGCAAATTCAAATTATTTCAAGACTTAGGATTTTCTCAAACACTTTCTACACTCCTTTTAGAGTTTCGCACTGACTTTTCTGTGACTTTAATCGGCTTGAAAACCTCCAAGGTTCTTTGTCCCTTTGTGTCCTTTAGTGGAATTCTTCTTCTTTCCCTCCTGAAAGTCTCTCGCTCTACTTCCTGAGATTTTAAGGGAACTTACAACACCTTAGACACACTCCTTATGCTTGGCTCAACTCTTAGAAGAATTCTCCATTAGCCTTATGGAAAGATTTAAGGTATCTCCTTTCCTTTGTCGACCCACCTCTTGCAAAGCCTTCCTTCACAAAAATGTTCAACAATTATGGGGTTCTAGAACACCTCCAATTGTGTTTATTCTGTGCATCCTCACACTAGCTTGATGCCCTCCTGGAAAAGTGTTTAAGAGTGTTCAGTAACTCTAAATTGTGATTCTCCCACCACATTCTGTCTTTCCAAGGTACTTAACCACCTTGAAATTTCTCTCTGATTATGTAAATTAATCTAGTGTTCCCTCCTCACAACTTCTCTTCTGACTCAACTGAGTTTAGATACACACTCCTTATGTTGGATTACAAAGTTTCCTTTCTCTGTCACGCACTCCTTGCACTTAGCTTATATAACCAGACTTAACTCAACACACTCTCGAATAGAAAATTGTATCTTTACCCCTGCAGAAAATTTCTAACATTCATCTACAATTCACAAACATGTAAATGACATTCATAACACAACATCCAATACACAGAAATGTAGAACAGAATAAACTATCATTTTCTATTAATGGTAGAACGTCAAATTACAATAGAGGAGTCCAAGCTACAACTGAGTCTCAACTCTTTGTGTTTCTCTTCCTACAACTCAACCTATCCAACCTAAACAAACTTCACTTTCCTTACAATACAAATATTTATACAAGAGGGGCTCTATGAGCTTCCCTCACAAGCTAAATTAGTGGTGTCAAATCACCATTCAAGACACCCATCTAGTAGATAGATTACAATGATGGAAATTTGCTCCAAATTGGATGTAGATCCATTCTGTTGTTAACCACTTAATGGCGACCTTATCTTCATCTTGTGAGAAAGCATGATTTGGCTCTTCCAACTTGTCCTCCTTAATTGCCTAGATCACGCCTTGGATCCTCGAGGCAAAATGAGAGGGCGATGCCTCTCCTTCCTTAAATGCACACCATGCATGAAATCTGACTGGTGCATACTAAGGTGGAGAGATGCTCTTGCATCATGGAGGCTCAAGGAGTTGTTGATGAAATCATTGATACTAAAGTTCCCTGACATGGACGCGGACTTCTTGGTATGCACCAACGCATCCAAGGAAGTCTTAGGCAGAGTCTTGATGGAAGACGGTCGAATGATCACTTACATCTGGAGAAAGTTGAGAAGGCATGAGGAGAACTATGCGACACATGATTTGGATTTGTTAGCCATTGTAGATTCCTTGAGAGTTTGGATAGATTACCTAATTGGATGGAAATTTGAACTAAAAATAGACCACTGTGGACTACAACACATCTTTATGCAAAACGACTTGAACGTGCAACAACGACATTGGTCGGAATTACTTAGCGAGTACAATTTCAAGATTAATTACATAAAAGGAACAATGAATAGAGTGGTTGATGCATTGAGTCAGAGACCATGCATATTTTTGGTGATTCCTCTTCAAACGAATCTATGTGAAAATATTATAACTTTACAATCTGACAATGACTGGTACAAAGAGGTCAAGGATTTTATCCGACAAAACACAATGATGTTACCAAAATTTGAGGTATTTATTGTGGACAACGACAGATTATTAAAATTTAAAAATCGAATTTACGTACCGCTTGATGACGAATTGAGGAGTTTGATCCTAAACGAGGCTCATAGAGTAGTGTACATGGCTCATCCTGGAGTCATGAAGATGAGGGAATACCTTAAATCCTTATTCTTATGGAAATGAATGATGGAGGACATAGTCAACTACATGGCAAGATGTCTAAAATGTCATCTTGTGAAGGCTAAACATAGAGATCCTACAAGATTACTACATCCACACGCTATTCCAGAATTGGAATGGGAGGTCATTTCACTTGATTTCATTGTTGGATTACGATTGACAGCAAGGAGACATGACTCACTTTTTGTAGTAGTCGACACTCTAACAAAGATTGAACATTTTATTCCTATACATACAATGCATCAGGAACCTGACATAGCTAGAGTTGATATTGTGAGGTTGCATGGCATTCCTAAGAGGATTATATCCAATAGAGGATCGGTGTTTACAGAATGATTTTTGACAAGTTTCCAAGAGGCCTTGGGAACCCAAATTAATTTTAGTACCGCATATCACTTGGAGACAGATGGGCAGAATGAATGAACAAACCAAATATTGGATGATATGTTGCGTATGTACATGATGGACCAACACAAGCATTGGCAAGAATTCTTTCCACTAGTAGAATTTGCATATAACAACAATTATCAAAGAACCATTAAGATAGCACCTTTCGAGTTTCTTTATGGGTGACCATGTCAGACGTCTTTGAGTTGGGATTGGCTTGAGGATAAGGTCCTCATGGGATCTGAATTGATCCAAGAAATGGAATACCAAATGAAAACCATAATACAAAGTATAAAGGAAGCGCAGGATCAACATAAGAGTTATGTCGATGCGCGTTGTGTCGATCGTAGTTATGAAGTTGGCGATCAAGTCTTCTTGCTAGTAAAACCACATAAGAGTTAAATCAAGTTTGTAAAGGGTGTTAAACTCTCTCCTAGGTTTGTAAGACCCTTTGAGATTGTGGAAAAGAAGGGCCCCATGGCCTATCGATTAACATTTCCTGATTCTTTGAGGTGTATGCACAATGTTTTTCACATATATGTTTCGAGACATTATATTAGTGATCCTACACATGTTATTGACATGAGTTACTTGTAGGTATCAGATGAGGGTGTACTCAAGGTAGAGCCAAAATGAATCCTAGACCATCTCATTCGACAACTATGGTGTCGAACAATAGATCAGGTCAAGGTCCAGTGGGACAACTATAGTCCACATTCAGTGACCTGGGAGGACGCATATGATATGCATCAACAGTTTCCAATTTTGTTTGATAGCTAGACATATGATACTATGATACACTTTAATTTGGCACTTACATACTGTGAAACTTCGAGATGAAGATTAAAACAAGAGGGGGTGTATGTAACATCCCACTCTTGTGTGCACTAAGTAGACTTATTCTTTGAGGACACTTGCGTGCAAGTGATTCAGGTCATTATATTATTGGTTGTTTTGATTATGATTATGAGACAATGTGGATTTTTTGATATGTTATTTTTGTTGTGTTTACATCGACATGTACTATTGACTGGTCTCTCCTAAGTTTGTAGGACTCTTGACATTAAGGATGCTAAGGAATTGAGGAAACTCTTGGGACTCCGGATCGAGTCAAGGAGTGGATTGTTAGGGTTTGACTATTGTTGATGTGACATATGTACATATGGTTAGATATTATGATTTTGATTGTTATTGCTGACATGATTCATTGATGGATATAGGCTAATGATATCTTTCTGAACATAATCATATTTGGAGTAAAGGGCCAACACACGACAACTAGAGACATTAAGGGAGAGGTGTGGTAGCAACCCTGCTACAACCTACTATCACTCCCATCGTGGATTGAACTATATGTTAATGATTACCTAGTTCGAGAGACCCACAATTCCCTAAGGGAAAACTGTGACAGTCACTCACAATGATTCTAACTAACATGCAATAAGGAAGGGTCCTTATTCATTAGAGGCCCTTAGTCTACCACAAGATCACCTGACGGAGGATTGACTCCAGGGGTTTGACGTCTACCAAATTCAGTCAAGAGGTGAGTGACACCCTTAGAGCATGTAGTGCGTCCGAAAGGGTACGTCATGATTTTAACTGTTAAGATAATAAACCTAGTGCCTAGAAAACTATGCCTCCTTAGGACTTGGTCGGTCTTAAAATTAATGATGTGATAAGTAAAATTAATAACTAATTTCTCCATTAAGAACTGTCGCCAATGAGGGGTCCCTTTTTCCTCTCTCCTTCATCATACTAGATTGGCTCCAATCCATTCTCCAAGAATGGTTACACGATCCCAAAAGTTCGCATCTGATACAATAATTGCTGTCCAATTCTCTAGTTGCCCAAAGGTACTCTTGGCTCCATGATGAGCTTCGATAAAAAGACTATTTTTATTTAAGTAAATAGTCAAAACTTAAATCCACGGTACTTTATGAGCTTCATGCTACACCCACAGCTAGGCGCACAGGGCTTACCAAAGTACCTATGATAGGGTCAAACATTTTTTTTCCTGGGATGGTATGAGATAGGACGTTCATAAGTTTGCGGTTGAATGTGATGTGTGCCAATGAAACAAGGGTGAAACACTCAAATCTCTTCGCACACTACAACCGCTTATGATTCCACCTGCTATTTGGCGGGATATCTCTATGGATTTTAATGTAGGCTTACCTAAATCAGGAAATAAATCAGTCATCATGGTGGTCGTTTATTGCCTTTCCAAGTATTCTCATTTATGTGCTCTTCAACACCCATTTACAGTAGCCATTGTGGCTCAACGTTTCATCGATCGGGTCTTCCAACTTCATGACATGCCACATTCTATTGTTTTTTATCGAGACCCAACTTTCACCAACAATTTTTTGCAACAACTGTTCAAGCTACAAGGCACCCAATTTCATCTCAGCACAACTTATCATCCCCAGGCTGATGGTAAAACTGAAGTTGTTAACAAGTGTTTGGAAACATATTTGAGGTGTTTTTCATTAGAAAAGAAAAATCAGTGGGCTCAATGGTTACCACTAGTTGAATGGTGGTACACCACTTCATACCATACAACTACCCACATGACTCCTTTTGAAGCAATATATGGACAAAATACACCTCCAGTTCTCTCATATTTATCGGGTGTCTCGAAGGTGTAGGCGGTTGACCAAATGCTTACAGTTCGAGAGGCTATTCTCCATGCCCTCAAAGAGAATTTGGTCATGGCCCAAAATCATATGAAGCAACAAGAAAACCAAGGTCACTCTGAACATCAATTTGCAGAAGGGGATCAGGTGTTTCTTCCACTGAAATCTTACAAGAAAAATTCCCTTAAAGTTGACCATTGTCAGAAACTGGCACCCAAATTTTATGGTCCTTATACTATTCTCAAGTGTGTGGGACATGTGGCTTGTCAGTTAGATTTACCCATTTATTCTAAGCGACATCATGTTTTTCATGTTTCCTTCTTAAAGAAGGTGATTGGAACTAAGTGACAAACTCAAACCAACCTTCCCAAGTTGGACGAACAAGGATCCATTGGGATACAACTAGAAATAGTTTTGGACCAATGTGAGCATCGTCTGCGTCAGTGAACCATCAAGGAAGTGTTAGTCTAGTGGAAAGATACAACCCTAGTAGATGCCACTTGGGAACCAACTACCATTCTGCAACAATTTCCACATCTCAAGCCCTGAGGAAAGGGTTGTTTTTAAGGGAGAGGACATGTTAGGGACCTAACCCCTCACATAGGTAGAATAATATATTTCAATGTAATGAAGGTCAATATTAATAAGGCCTAGCAATAAGGAAGAATAAGTCAAATGTAAGAAGACCTAATAGAAGCTTCCACTTCTAGAAGGATCTTCCTCTGGATGGTTCTTTTGATAGACATATTTAGGATAAATATGATTCTAGGGTATGAGAACTGTCGTCTTCGATATTATTGTAATAGAGATCTGCTCGACTGGAGGTTACCCCCTCGAAAAGGCAAGTGAACATTGCTCTCAGTAATTGAAGTGCTCTTTCTAGTGTTATTTTGTTATTATTTTAGTATTATTGTGGTGTTGTTCTGGTTATATTGTTGTTCATATACCATTTCTAGCATTTTATTTTTGTTCTGCATACTTTTTATATCTAGAATGTTACATGGACGGAGTGCGCATGGGACAACGTCGCCGGAGAATTCAAATTTGGCTACAGTACACATGTGTATATTTTTATTGAATGGTAGTTAAATTTCCTGTATATGAATCTCTCTAACGTCGAAAGCAAGTGGGCATCATTGTGTTAAAAATTTAGTTAATTTTTTGTCCTGGCAATCTACGCTTGTGAAATTTGGTTGAAGGGTAGTTAAATTATGTCCATGCGCCTTTAGTTAAGGCACTTCTATTGTGTTAAAGTTTATGTTTTATTCATCGTAATACTATCCAAAAATTTCTTTTTTTCTTTCAACGAATTTGTCTTGAAGAGCCCAGTTTTTATATTCTCTTCCTTTATCCTTTAAGTTATTAGTCTGTGCTTAAGCAGTCGACCAAGATTCAAATCGAACGTCTTTCACTCCAGTGTTAAAGATTTATATTCAAATGCCCTGCTTTCCTGTGCATGGATAATAACTGTATAATCATCTCTCTGCCCAGCAAAGAGTTCTCTCATGTGCGTTTATTCCATCCTTAGACTCTACGATTATTGTGATTTATTCTCTGCAAACTTGTGCTTCCACACAACGATTTTGGAGATGTTTCTCTAGTTCACCAAACGTTTTATTCCTCTGCAATTAATAATGTCTTTACTCTCTGCAATTCGTTTTTAACGTGCCCAGCAGGAGCAATTTCTGCGTTGAAGGATCCTTGTTTTTCTTCAACAACTACCATGAAAAGAATCGAATCGTGTTTATTCCCAGTTTAACTTTACGCCTTGATTTATTGTTGAATTGGTGTGTAACCCAGGCGACTTTCTCGCTGTCCCCGTTTCATTGTTTCATGGCAGTGTATTAATATTTTGTTGAGGTTTTAGAACTGCGCACAGAGTAGATTATGGTTTCAGAACAACGCTCAAAGTGATTTATGGTTTGAACATGTTCCAGGTGCATTACCACTACGCCTTATAATGGCATCCAAATCCCTTTTTTTTAGTGTTTGTATTTCATGACCAACTATAGTTCAAAGCCGGCTTATAGTATCACAACTTAACAAAATATTTCAGTTATGAACCCTTCCATCATTCATACATAAACTTTTACTGAATTCAGTTCTCACATTAGTTTGGGGACATTTATCACATTATTCTAAGTCTTATTTTCCTAATGAATTTTTTTTAGCATTTTAAATATCTTATTCTATTTTCTACCGCATGCATATTATAGATGACTTACACACATATCCCAACTTTGCAAATTGGAGGTAGCAAAGGCATCCTGAAAATATTTAAATAACATCTAAGCGAGAGAAACTCTACCTTCCAATATGGAAAAATATCAGTTCAACGAGATTTTGCCTCTTTCAAAGTAGTGTAAACAACATTGATGAGTTGGTTGTCCAATGTAGGTGAATTGAAGTTGTAATTGAATAATGATAAACCAATAACATCTACAGTTAGTTTGGAGAACGTTTCCTCCATGTTAACAGAAACCGACATTTCCACATTGGCCTTAAATTTCTCAACTAGACTCTCCGCACACTCTCATAACACATTATCAACCATTATAGAAAGATACTTTCTATGAGGTCAACGTAAAACTGCCCTTCGTCGAACCGTCCATACTTTGTTTAACTGGTTTAGAGCCGTACATTATTTAACTGACATGTGGAATGGCCATTAGCGTGTAATGCGCTTTAAAACAATTGTTTTTATATGTTTTAGAATAGTGCCTTCCTTAACAGACCGATGGAATGACCATTAGCGTCTTAATGAGATTAAAACAATTTTAAATTTCGTTTTAGAATTGAGCTTTTCCTCAAAGGATATGTGGAATGGCTACCAGCGTTTTAATGTGCCTTCTAAAAGTTTTTAAAGTGTTCAGAATACAGTTTCACACTAAAGGATACGTGGAAAGGCAACAACATTTAAATTGTGTCAGTATAGATTTTAACTCATTCAGAATAGAGCATTAAGATAAGAGATATGTGGAAGGGAAGAATCTAATGAAATTTCCCTTTTATAGTCTCTATAATTATTTTTGGACATGGCACTAATTCAGGAAAAAATAAATGGCAGTTGATTTTATTTGCTTAAATTAGTAGTTATAATGGTTTTATGTCAGGCATTAAGTTTAAGAACATGTGGGAATCAATGTTGTTAATAATGTGGTCTATGTATGTTTTTTTTTTTTTTTTAAGGATAAATATAGGATTATAGGATGTATGTTTGTTTATTAATTATAGTATTCTTCATATCCATATAATGTTGCAAAGGGCTGCGTTTTTCTAAAGGAAAGATGGGGAAGAAATACTCTTGAGTGGAAAAAGGGAATGTTCAAGTTGATTGTCTATTCTTAATTTATATTTTAGATAGAAGTTGTCCATTCTAAGGGTTATGGTTTCCTTGTTAATATTGAAGTGGAAGTGTAAAAAGTGTAGTTGGTTTATTTGTGTAATAAAACCCTTTTAAATGGATAATTATATTTGTTACTTGATGATTGTGTTAATTTTTAATTTTAGATTGAGGTTAGTTATCGTGTGTTATGAAATAGAATTTATGAGGGTTAATGTTAATGATATACTTTAGGACATTGCGCAATAAAATAAACCCACATAAGAGCTCCTCGTTAGAAAACAAGAAACCTGTTTGGACTATTGTGCAATTTTTGATCTGTACTAAATTGTGTTTTTCCTGCGTCTTGTTTAGCTTGATTGATTAGAGTGTTTTTGTTCATAGGTTTGTATAATGTATGATAAACAGTTTGGAGTTACGGTATGTTGGTTTTTACGTCATAAATGAAGGTCTAGATATGTTATGAAGTGCCTTGGTTACTAGCATGTTTGTCACAATTTGTCGGTCAGATTCCTGTTGATGGGGTCATTGTGCACACTAATCAAGAGGTGTGTATGATGACCTAACCTTTGGTCATGAGCTTCTTGACGATGACGATTTTGGAATCGATGTAGGATAATTTTTTATAATGGCATTATTTGAGTTTTATTTTGCTTCCATTAAGTTGTTGTGTTTCGATTGATTGATGTTTCCTTTAGCCTAGTAGGCGTAGTCTTGCTTGTCATGGGTGGGATGTAGAAAAATCCTTGTTCCTCAAAACAGTCACCATCCTTGAGACCTTAAATGATCAAATCGATGGGAACCTGGGCTTGAGTGTTTCTTATGTGTCTTGGAGTTTCTAAGCTTGCAGGGTAGGACAGGTGGGTAGTCGTTTTTATTTTGTCTAGTTGATTTTCGCTTGCTGCATCTCGTTATTTGATGTGCTAGTATGTTGGGTCCTTATAATGTATGTTTCTTGGATTTCTTGTGTTGTGTTCTTCATCGAGTTGTGTTGATTTCCTGTTGTTGTTGTCACTTCCCTTCTTTAAAAAAAATAAAAATAGCAGTTGGTATGCATCATATGTTATCGTAATGACGGGGGTTGTTACAACGTGCAGGCTCTTGCTGAGGATATGTTGGTTGTGAAGCTTCTTATCCAAGTCCCTTTGCATCTATAAAATCAAGACCATGTGATCTGATGTGAGCCTACAGGAGATGGGAGTGGGGTGAACTTTCTCTTCTGTGTAAGTCTCTCTATGGGTGTCTTCCTCATTCTAGCAATCACCCAATTTATTGTGGGGTCATCATCATTAGCATCGACATAATTATTATAGTAATCCTTCATCAGAGGAGGGATTTCCTTTTCAAATATACAACCTATCATTGGTGGCTCAGGGAAATTCAGAGGGGTGCCAGTACCTATGGATGGTTGTTGGTCCATGGTGGTCTTCTACAAATTAGGAGGAATTTCCTCCCAATTAGGAGGAATCTCCTCTTCCAATGTGAAATATCCATCGAAATGATTTGATTTAGATGGATGAATCTTAGTTTGTGCATCCTCACACCAATTTTGACCAGATCAGGGAGAGCAACCAGAGCTACTACCTAAAAAGGGAGAGAGAGAGGTTGGTACTATGTGTGTATGCCTTCTTACTTGACTATAGTAGGTCGGCCTGCATTGGGACTTTCCTCTCTCGCGAGGCATGGCCAAGAAAAGCGCAGGGTGGGGAAATGATAGAGGGGAGGCTAGAGGTGTGAATAATTGTGAGAAGGAGAGTTGCAAAGGTTCTACAAAATCGAATCATAATAGCTTGGTGAGGATGAAAAAATAAAGACAATTTTCGAAGATAAAATCCACAACAAAGAGGAATCAACATGATGATGGTGGAAGTGAATGCCTGGATAGCCATGAATGATAGGTTAATGAAACTTTGTTTCTTCATACCTGTATCAAGGGGCCAAACTCGAGTCTCCATTAATAATGTCAATATATCCTAGTGCATTGAGCCCTATTTGAAATGAATGCTAGGCATCTCGAATAAGTGGAGGAGGAGGGTGGCAACGAGGGGCTTTAACTGCCCTCATTTCCAGCGCGCCATCTGACATGTGTGCTCTAAATGTCACCCCATCTGGGGGTGTATAGAAACAATTATTGACATGTTATAGTCATTGTGATTTACTTACTTATATTGTAAAGAATCTTACAATAGTGTTTAACTTCTTTATTACTTAATCATTTGGTGTTGATAATCAAGATGTTACTTATTCACATTTTTTTGTTTTAAAAAGAAAGAAAAAGTAAAAAATAAAAATAAAATTGTAAAAGTAAACTTAAACCTATGAAACCTCATAATTAATGCTTACTTTTATACTCTCTCTCTCTCTCTCTCTCTCTCTTGCGATTTTGAGTTTTAGGTTAATGGATATTACATATGGTATCAGAGCGATTTCAACTCTGCAACAACAGTCTCGTTATGCCTTCCAGTATGTTATATAAAATGATTGATTATGTATAGCTATCGCAATTTGATTTGTTCATAATAGGTATCATGGTCAAAAGACGTAGGATGAGTAGACAATGTTGTACAGGGGAAGAGTATGCTTGCTTTGGGAGCATGTGATCAGGAGGAATCAACTCCACTTGGGGAGGAGTAGACTACTGAGAAGGAGAAAGTTGTTATGGTGGATGTGGTATGTATGATGGGATACTTACATAGGATGTTAGAGGGGTTAATCAAACTCCTGGATCGAGATGAGGGAAAAACATATATGGCCAATGAGGGTTCAAAATGCACTCCAGTAGGTAGTAGCAGAATACACAAAGAACTCAAGAAAGTGAAGTTTCCTGATTTTTGAGGTGCCACGGATGGCTTAGACACCGAGGCATGGTTGGAGAACATGGCGATGTGCTTCACACTTTGTGATTAAACCTCCAATATGAAGTTCTGCATGGAAATCTTTCAACTAAAGTGGAGTGATCTACTTTGGTGGAAGACATTATTACCTCAACTAAACATCGTCATTGAAGATGTGTCATGGGAATTGTCTGAGGAATGATTCAAGGAGAGGGATTTGTCTGATGAATTCATTGATCACCAACTTAATGAGTTCAATGCCTTAAGAAAAGGTAGTCTTATGATACCAGAGTATGAATCCAGGTTCATGGAGCTACTCAGATATGCTCCACATCTAAACATAGAGAAGTTAAAGATCAACAATTTTGTGTTCAGACTTAACTTCAATATTCATGCAAAGGTGGGGATATTGATGCGTCAAGAATTACATGATGCAGTTTAGAAGGCCCTCATAGCTAAGGAAGATATGAAAAGTGGGGTTCAGGGCAAGACTCCCTCTAGACAGACTGGGCAGGTGACACCGGGAGCGCAACAACATCAGACACCAACTAGACAGACTTTTGGGCACCATGATACGCCTAGAGGACCTATGTTATCGACACCGCAATAACATAATCCTCAACATCAAAATCCCTACAGAGAACCACAACAACAACAAAAAAAGTGTCGTCCATGGAAACAACAACAATTTCGGCATGTTCAATAGAACATACCAGGATCAAAAAATACTAAGTCAACAAGTTCTAATTCAGGGACCAGGAGCATTGGATCGAAGAATGGATGTTGGACATGTGGAGAGCCACATTACTAGCGATATTTTCCAATTAAGAAGGCCAGAGTGACTGGATCATCAGGACCCACTATAGTTGGATATTTGGGCAAGGACCATAGGATACATGAAGCAGTTAATAACTTCCAGGTTGAGGACCAGTCCATTGTGCTCGAGATGTCAGGTATGATCGTCGATCAAAATTTTAGTATTTTGATAGATCACAAAGATACATAGAGATTTATTTCTAATGCAATGTTTAAGAGAATTAAGGTAAAGGCAGTCGAGTGAGACAAGTTTAGATACTTAGAAATGGCATCAAGAGCCAAAAATAAAGTTGGAGGAAAGGTTATGGATTGTATCATTAACTTGGGTGATTTTGTAATGAAGGAATATATATATGGCACGATCTTAGGATCTTATGACATAGTGATTGTCATGGACTATTTGAAATTGCATGATGTGATACTTAACTACAGGATGCAATGGTTAAGTTTGAAGAATGATATGGGATAGAGTAGAGTGATTGTAGGAAGAAACCAGGGAGTGTCTTTGAGGTTTATTTCTTCTTTACAGTTACATAAAGGTGTGTGCAAGGTGTGTAAGTTATACACCATCGTAGTGCTAAATGAAAAGAGGGACACAAAAGGATTAGAAAATATTCATGTAGTATCAGAGTTTGTCAATGTATTTTTTGAGGAATTACCAGGTTTGACACCAGAGAGAGAATTGGAGTTTATCATAGATCTAAAACCTGGAACTGAACCTATTGCAAGAAATCCATACCCGATGTTGACACTCGAAGTGCAGAAGTTGAAAATGAAATTGAAGGAGTTGTTGGACTTGGGACTTATATGTCCAAGTGTGTCTCTATGGGGTGAAACAATTATTTTTGTTAGAAATAAGGATGGATCATGGAGGATTTGCATTGACTATTGTCAATTAAACAAATATATGATCAAGAACTAGTATCCATTTCCAAGGATTGATGATTTGTTTGAATAGATGAAAGGAGAAACCATGTTTTCAAAGATTGACTTGATATCAAGATATCATTAGTTATGAATTAGTGAGGAAGATATCCCTAAGACCGCATTTAAGATGAGATTCAAACATTATGAGTTTATTGTTTTACCATTTGGACTGACAAATGCCCCAGGAGTATTCATGAGTTTGATGAATAGGATATTATGCGAATACTTGGACAAGTTCGTTCAAGTATTCATTGATGATATATTGATTTATTCTTGAATGAAAGAAGAGCATGAAGAACACTTGATATTGGTTTTACAGTGTCTGAGAGAAAATAAATTGTACAAGAAACTATCGAAGTGTTTCATTTACCAGACTGAGATTGATTAATTGGGACATATCATTTATGGAGAAGGTATCGTTGTGGATACAATGAAAGTATAGGCTATTATGGAATGGAAAACATCGATGAACGTACAAGAAGTATGTAGCTTTATGGGGTTAGTAGGTTATTATTGATGGTTCATCGAAGGTTTTTCGAATATAGAAAATCCAATTAATGAATTGCATAAGAAAAACAACAAATTCGTATGGACAGAGAAATGCACAGAAGAATTTAAAAAGCTTAAGGAGTAGTTAGAGACAACGTTGATACTAAAGGTTCCCGACATGGACAAGGAATTCTTGATATGCATGGATGCATCCAAGTAATTTCTACACAGAGATTTGATGAAAGACGGTCAAGTGATTGCTTACATTTCAAGGAAATTAAGAAGGCTTGAAGAGAACTATGCAACGCATGAATTGGATTTATTAGCAATTGTATATGCCTTGAGAATATGGAGACATTATTTGATTGGATGAAAATTTGAATTAAAGAAAGATCACTGTGGATTGTAGAATATTTTTACTCAGAGTGACCTGGACATACGACAAAGGCGTTGGTACAAACTACTTAGTGAATATGATTTAGAGATTTCATACATTAAAGGAATGGTCAATAGAGTAGCAGATGCATTGAGTCGGAGACCACGCATATTATCGGTAATACCACTTAAGAAGAATCTTCGAGAAAAGATTCTAGCTTTACAGATTGATGATGATTGTTATAAGGAAGTGAAGGATAGTATTGGACAAGATACCATGATGGTACGAAAGTTTTAAGGTTATTCATTTGACAACGACGGATTGTTGAGATATACCGACATAATTTACATACCGCCTAACGATGAATTAAGAAGTTTTATTTTAAGCGAAGCTCATCAAGCAATATACATGACTCATCTCGGATTCATGAAGATGAAGGTATACCTTAATCCTTTATTCTTCTAGAAATGAATGAAAGAAGACATAGTTAGTTACATGGTGATATGTCTATAATGTCATAAAGTGAAGGCTAAACATACAAATCTAGCAGGATCGCTATAGCCACATGCTATTCCTGAATCAAAATGGGAGGTCATTTTATAAATATTATTGTTGGATTGCCATTGATGGCAATGAGACATGATTCTATTTTGTGGTCATTGACACTCTGACGAACAGTGCACACTTTATTCCAGTGATTATGACATATCACACATCGGACATAGCTAAAATTTTTGTTAGCGAGGTTGTGAGGTTTCACGGAGTACCGAGAAATATTATATCTGATTGTGGATCGTTGTTTACAATATGGTTTTGGACTAGTTTCCAAGAGGATTTGGGAAAAAAACTGAATTTTAGCATCGCATATCACCCAAAGACAAATGGACAAACTTAAAGTGTGAATCAAATCTTAGAGGATATGCTTCGGATGTATGTGATGGATCAACAAAAGTATTGGGAAGACTTATTTCCATTGGTATAGCTTGGATACAACAATAGTTATGAGAGACCAATAAAGATGACATCGTTTGAGTTTCTTTATGGACGATTGAGTCGGACCCAGGCTCTGAGTTGGGACAAACTAGAGGATAGGATTATGGTAGGACTAGAAGTGATCCAAGAAATGCAATAATAGATGCAATCGATAAGACAGAGTATTAAAGAAGCGCAAGACCAGCATAAGATTTATGTTGATGTGCATCACATTGACCGCAATTATGAGGTTGGCGACAAAGTTTTCTTGCAGGTAAAACTGGATAAGAGTTTGATCAAATTTGCAAATGGTGCTAAACTCTCTCCTAGGTTTGTGGGACATTTCGAAGTTGTGGAAAATAAAGGACCTATGGCTTACCGACTAGCCATGCCTGATTCTTTGAGGTGTATGCACGATGTATTTCATGTATCTATTTTGCGACATTATATTTCAGATCTGTCACATGTGATTGACTTGAGTTCTTTGTAGGTGTTGGACGAGGGTTCTCTCATGTCAGATCCAATCTACATTTTGGACCATCACATTCGACAGATACAGTGTCGAATAGTCGATCAGGTCAAGGTCTAGGGGGACAATTATAATCAACACTTGGCTACATGGGAGGATCCATATGAGATGCGTCAACATGTTTTTTATTTGTTTGATAGATTAGATATGTAGATATGAGATAGATACATTTATTGTTATCATTTTTTAAATTGTACAAACTTCAGGACGAAGTTTAAAACAAGAGGGGGTGTATATAACATCTAGTTCTATCGAGCACATTTTATATTGACTTATTATTTGAGGACACTTGCGAGCAAGTGATTCGGTTATGATACATTATGAATATGCATTTATTATGAGTTATGTTATGATGTCATTGTGATTATATGTTAGTTTATATATGTATATATGTATCGACATGGATTATTGATGAGTTTCCCTGAGTGTGAAGGATACATGACAAGTTGATGATGCTGATGGCATCAACAAAATTCCTTGGACTCCGGATTGAGTCACGGAGTGGATTTGTAATTGGTTTGAGTATTTTATTTACATGCATGTAATTTGTATGATGATTTCATTATGGATGTTATGTAGATGGGTTATTGACAATGTTCTTGTCATTGGATGCAGGATTGGTGACGCTTGGTAATTCAACCCACATAACCCAAAGGGGTCATGCACATAACCCAAACATTTGAGGGGGAGGTGTGGAAGCATATTCTCCATCACCTGCTAAGGTACGCTCATCCTCATGTTCTAGGTATTGTGATGAAAGTGGTATTGGTTTTGGTGAAGTTATCACACTTCAACGGAATTCCACTATGGTTTTCCATTGTGTTTGGTGTTCCATCTTCTCCCAAGAGTGATTGACCCATGTTTCATTATTCTTCTGAACATTTAACCCAAATATCATACTTACTCATGTATTCAATTTTCTATGTGTTATTCATCATAGGATCTTGTGGAAGCGCGATTGGTTTAGTCGATAACCCAATGATTCTTTTATCTCTCAGTGGCGTTATTTTTACCTCCCTCGCCGACCTGTAATATAGACTAAATTTCTTGAGTTTGAGTCTTGGTTCAACTTCCGGTTAAATAATGTTATGTCTCAATAATAATAATGAGATGTGAGTCTTATGTTTTTGTAATTATTTCTTAGTTTATCTTTACTACAAATCCGTCCGTGAATCACTCACTGATTACAAAACTAAATCCTCTTATTTCAAGTTTATTTATGCCACGGTTTCGTCGATTAATGTATTAATTCCACCGTTTGTTTGATTTTTGGGTTAATGTAGAAGTTGTTCCTGGTTATTCTTACACAGGGTTTGGAGCCATGGTCGGTCTTATCACCCTGTCACTTGGTTGTTAACATGTTGAATGTTTTGTTAGTATTATTCTAGTTTTATAATGTTTTCAGAACTCAAATAGTCTCAGGGTTTTAACTACAATTATTTCTACTGGACTTCTGTAAAATCATATATGAATAACACCTCATAATTACGCCGAAAGGTGTATACCTATTGACAATGAGCACAATTAATCACCTTTTAATCTAAAATTTTACTCTGATGGCTAACAATTGAAGATGCTGGTATATTCTTAGTCGTCCTCCAAAATCAATGAATGTGATTTACTCTTCATAACTTCCTTGTATTTTAAAATGCATCCTTTAACTTGTTTACTTTTTAACATTTACCTAATCATATTAAGAAATTACTGTATCACCATCTGATTGCCACATTTAAATGATTAACCTTTGATATTACCACGTTTGAATTATTAGCCACGAATTTTCTACTGTCGGTTCGTTTCAATTATCCATGCATTTCAACTGTCTGCCCATTCTCTACCGCAGATTTCCTTAGCTGTCTGCGGGTTTCATATTGCTTGAGCGTTTCATTCCAAAAACATTCGCATGAAGATATTCATCCCGTATTGTATTCATATTACAGGTGCTCATACAATTGGTCAAGCGCGATGCCTGTTATTCAGAGCTCGCTCGCATCTACAACGAATCAAACATTAACGCCGCCTTTGCTACATCTGCGAAGGCAAAAATGGATACCAGCCAATTATTATTAAATATATTTTTAATAAAACTAATTCTCTCTTAATCAAAATTGCGGTAAAACCTAGCTTCTTTCAGTCGCTTGTTGCAAAGTGTTATTTCCCGCATCTCCCTTTTTCACGGCATTTATTAAAAGTAAGGCTCTCTCCGTCAAAAGGGTTAAAACTCTTCTCTTGAAATTAATAAATGTTCGTTTGTATCCATTTTTACTATGAATAAACACAGCCACAAACTCGTGGTGGGTAAACGTCAAAAGGTTGGGATTCATTGTTAAGGGAGGGTTTGTGTTAGGAGGTGGTGTAACTCTAACCTTTCGGTCTTTACCAGCCACGAGTTTGTGGCTGTGCTAGTTACGCCGAAAGGCGTATACCTATTGACAATGGGTACAATTAATCACCTTTTAATCATAAATTTCAATCTTAGGGTTGGCAATTGAAGATGCAGGCATATTCTTCGTCGTCCTCTCTAATCAATGGATGAGATTTTGATAAATTAACTTCCGCTCATATATAAAAACGTACGTTTATGTGATTACTTTTTCACATTTATTAAATAAGATTAAAAAATTACTTGATCACCACCAAATTGCCACGTTCAATGATTAAGAAATAACAACAAAAATTATTGTTCATGGGCGGATGTGTATGACCGCTTGTGGCTGCGTCGGAATATCTACCTTACCGTTTCTTCTGTGTGTTTTACAATGCGTCGCATTTTTTTACCAGAGCGGGCGCGTGGATGTGAAGTGCTTTGTGTGGGCGTATTACCCAGTTCCTTCACCATACTTCACCCAGTTCTTTCTGTGTGTTTTACAGTGCGTCGTCATTTTTTTACCAGGGCGGCCACGTGGATTGACAGTTTTTGAAGCATTATCCTTGTCTGAGTATAATTTCCTTGAGAGAGCCAATAGTTGGTGAACACCGATAAGTTAATGGTGAAAGAGATAGGTTAATCTGAATCTGTAATATTTCAGCCATCATTGTTCTCT
>ML807581.1:229197-249891 GCA_009831015.1 Picea engelmannii
GGTAGAAAGGTGGGGGGGGTCCGGAATCACATCTGCGCCGTTGATCTGGGCATCGCGATCCTTGTCGTCCAGACTTGATTTTCATTTAACCATGGGTGCATTAGCACCCGAACTTAGGACAAGTGGGTTTTTAACCCGTTCCTTTGCATTCTAACCCCTTTACAAGAAATATCGCTAACATTTGTCTCTACTCTGATAGTATGGAGTAGAGTGAACCAATGAAATCCCAAATTGTTCACAAAATTTGATCAAAGGCTCAAAACTAAAGGGGGAGGCATTGTGAGTGACAATCCTGCTTGGGCAACCAAATCTGGCTATGATGTCTTCCAAGAGGCTGATGATTACTTTGTGAGAAGTGCTCCTGGTGGGGACAGCCTCTATCCACTTGGTGAAATAATCAGTCGCAGTGAGGATCCATCTATGATGGCCACTTGAGGGAGGATTAATCTGTCCGATGAAATCCAATCCCCACTGCTGAAAGGGTGCTGAAACTACTACAGGCTTTAATGGCAGAGATTTAAGTTGTTGTTTACCTGAGAAATTTTGGCATTTAATGCAAGCCCTGACTTCCCTACAGACATCAGTAAACAAAGTAGGCGAGTAGTACCCATCCCGGAGGATTTTGTGGGCTGTGGTCTTCCAAAAATGATGACCTCCACAGAGACTGCTGTGAAAATCAAACATCACCTTTTGGGCTTGTAGCAGGTCCAGGCATCTTAATAGTATCCCCAGAGGGTCTCTCCAATACAATGCTCGGTCAATGAGACAATACTTGACCACTTTGAGCTTCAAAGCTCTGGCCCTAATCTTTCCCAATCCATCAGGGGGCTTTAATTCTTGCAGAAAATACAAGATATCCTTGTACCAGGGACATGATGCTAGGGGTATGATGGTCTGAGAATTACTGCCAGATGACTCAGCTTGCTCATTGATGAAGTTAATCCCCAAGGCCCTGCAATTGGATTCAGCCAGCAACTTAGCCAAACCTTGCCCCTTTATCAACTTGGTGGGCCTAATATCCAGGTCAAACTCCAGGATCTTAGCGATCCATTTACCTCTTCTCCCATCTATGTCAGGCTGTATAAGAATGTCCTTCACAGAGGTTGAAGGGACATATGAAGTGATTTTTGAGTGCAAAACATAGATTCTGAAAGCTTTGAGAGCTTTCACCAGTGCACAGGCTTGCTTCTCCATGATCTCGTACCGGAGCTCAGCATCTCTCAACGCCTTGCTGTAGAAAGCAATAGGTTTCTCTCATCCTTGAGCATTTTTCTGTAACAAGACTGCTTCTACCGAGTCATCAGAAGCAAATGAGAAAATCAGGAAATCTTTAGCATAATCGGGACTGATTAGCACAGGTGCCTCAGTCAATGCTTTCTTTATTTGGGCAAAAGATTCTCTGGGTTCAGCAGTCCATTTTATTTCATGGCCCTTCCTGAGCATGGTTGTGATGTGTTTCACCAGCTCAGCAAAGTTCGAGACAAATCTCCTCAAAAAGTTAACCTTCCCCAAAAATGCCTGAAATTCCTTCTTAGATCGGGGAAGTGATAGGGCCTGAATCGCTTCCACCCTGCTTGGGTCAATCCTTACTCCCTCTGATGACACTATATGACCTAACAGCTTTCCCTCCTGCATAGAAAACAATGATTTCTTGGGGTTTAAAGATAGGCCATACCTCCGACACTTCAGAAAAACTCTTTTTAAGTGGAAACAATGCTCTTTATCAATCTTAGAGAAGACTGTGATGTCATCCAGATATATTACCACAAAATGGTCCTTCTCCTGGATGAAGGCTATATCCATGGCCCTCTAAAATGTTTCTCCTGCATTCATAAGTCCGAAAGGCATTTTGGCATACATGAATGTGCCCCAAGGAGTGGTGAAGGTTGTTTTTTCGCTGTCCTTAGGCATGAATGATATCTGATTGTATCCAGAGAAACCATCAATCATGGATATCCTGGATGCACCAGTGACTCTCTGTAATATATGTTCCATGTTGGGCAGGGGATAATTGTCCTTTCTGGAACTTCTATTCAGGTTCCTGAAATAAATGCAGACTCTGATTTCCCCACTTTTCTTTCTCACCGGGACCAAATTGGCTACCCATTCAGAATATCTCAAGGGTACAATGATCTGGGCATCTAGCAGCTTCTTTAACTATTTCTCCATGACAGGTAGCAACATGGGATTTATTTGTCTCAGCTTCTGCTTGAACGTCTTAGCCTCCTCTTTCAGTGGGATTTTGTGCTCAATGACTGATGTGTCATACGTTTTGAGGTCTTTGTAGGTCCATGCAAACACATCAGCAAATTCCTTCAACAACTTAGTATATCCGGCTCTCTGCTCCTTAGTCAAACTCCTTGACAGCTTGACCAATTTAGGCTCCTCAGGTGTGCCTATGTTGCATTCAGCTGTGTCGTCATTATCACCTGAAACTTTACCCTTCACTGCCACATCATTCCCATCGAACAATCTTTCTAACGGGATCAGTCCTTTCGAAATGTGATTGCTCGGTAGTTGAATGATCTGGTGATCAGCAATTTCATTCACAAATTCCCCAGGGTGATGATCATCTTCCTCATCAGGATTCTCATCTATGTGCATTGTGGAAAAATCATCAATGGACTGGAGAAATTTCTCAATTTCTTGGTCATCTTCAAACACCTTCCAGTATTTGACATTGTCTGGTATAGAAGGTCTGTACTTTATTTCAACATCAGACCCGACAATGGGTAATGTGGGAACTTCGAGCACACTAGTTGTGAAAGCTAAAAAATCAGCTGAAGCATTTTCTTCCCTTGGAATGAAAGAGATGTTAAAATCCAGGAAGAAATTATTAACTAGGTCCCAAACCTCGTTCCTGTAATTCCCGAGCCGAGGATTCTTAGCCTGATAAGCATTTTTTACCTGTTGAACGATCAACTCTGCATCTCCAAACACAGCTATCTCCCTTATTTCCATCTGTTTGGAAGCTCTTAATCCCAGAACTAGAGCTTCATACTCTGCCACATTGTTGGTGACTTCGAATTCTAGCTAGTATGACAGAGATATGGTCTCTAGACAGGGTGATATGAATATCACTCCGGCACCTGCACCCATACTGGAGGAAGCTCCGTCAAAGAACATCTTCCAAATAGAGGTGGTTGGAGGGGATGTCTCCTGATTAAGAATGAGTTGCTTTCTGATCTGTAAAGGAGCCTCAGGGGTGTGGGTGAGTTGTAGTAAACTGGAGCCTAAATCAGTGTCCAAGGCATAGATGGGATGATTGGTAGGGTTGGCTTCATCACTGATTATGTAGACCAGTTGGGCTTCTCTGTACAGTCTCCTATGTTCCCCTCCAAAGACTGGAATGGTGGCATATGTGAGATCCATCTGCAAGGTTCCCCCCAATATCTTTATCCAGGATCTTGACAACAACATGCCAAACTTAGGGGGTACATCAGCTACCACAATATCCATGACCATACTCTTCATGGGCAGCTGAAACAGGGAAACTACCAGGTCCTTGATGACTCCCAAACACTGAACCCTCCTGGAGTCAAAAGAATAGAGGTCATGATAGGCTCGGGTGACTTCTAGNATCCATGACCATACTCTTCATGGGCAGCTGAAACAGGGAAACTACCAGGTCCTTGATGACTCCCAAACACTGAACCCTCCTGGAGTCAAAAGAATAGAGGTCATGATAGGCTCGGGTGACTTCTAGTCCTAATTCTTCCATGATGGTTTTGGGCATGAGGTTGTGAGAGGCCCTTGAATCCATAAGGCAATTATGCAGCACCTTGTCATGTATGTTCAGGGATGTGTAGAAGGGAGGGGATGAATCATCTTTGTCTTCTACCATGGGACCTAGGACAACTACAGGCCTTTCATCTTGGAGGTTTATGGAGTCTGTGAGAGGGTATGAGGCTTCAGATTTCAACAACTCAGAGAAGCACTTTTTGAATTCCCCATGTTTAATTAACTCAGTGAGTGGCACAGGGATTCTGATCTTTTGAATCTGATGTTCGAAATTGAAAGAAGACATGGGCTTCGGGATTTCTCTAATTTCAGGAACATGGTTATGGACAATGGGAGAGAGAGTTTGGGCCTTCTTACCTCTGTGAGTGTTTGCTACTTCATTAGAAGGTTTCTTTGTTCTATTGGATTGCTTAGGAACATCAGGTGTTGCTGCTCTTTTTTCGGACCTGAGGTTGTACCTGCCTCGACCGCCACTAGCTTTGTCTCCCTTGCTTAATTCATTCAGCTGACCATCCATGAGAGACTCTTCATAAGCAGTCTGAGTGAGATGAGGAAAAGAAGGAGTGTCTTCTAGGCAGTGGATTTCAGGGTCCAGCTCATCTACTTCTCTTTCCTCCTCATGGGCAACCAGATGGTTCTGAAAAGGGGCCTGAATTCTCTGGTCTTCTCTGTCTCTCCCTCTTTCTCTGTGCATAGTTGGGGGAGGAATATTATTTGGCCTCTTGAAGCCTCCTTTATTTTCGGTGTTCTGAGGGCCCTTATATGATTGTTTCCTTTCCACCTTCAATTTTTCCATTTTCTCGGTCAGAAACTTCATCATCTCGGCCAGTTCATTCACTTGAGGGTGGGGCAATGATGGGCTAGAAGTTGAGGCTTCAGATCTTCCCTTTCTTTTGTCTGCGTCTGCTTTGTTCCTCAGTCTGTCGGCTGCCAATATGTTGGATTCCACTTCTACGACAACGTCTTGCATTTGAGTTAGGGAGTTAGCTCTTCTTTCTCTCAATAGCAGGCAGAAATTAGGATCAAACGCACTAGCATATGAAATTTGGGCGGAGGCCTCTGAGGGCTTTAGCTCTGCAGGGATCTTATTGTACATCTTATTAAATCTTTTGGAGAAGTTTGAGACAGACTCTCCTTCCATCTTCCTCAGAGACCCAAACTCTATCATGTAATACATGAAATCTTTTCTGTCTCCCCACCGCCTCAGAAAAATGTTATACAAGGCTTCAATGCCAGCAATGGATCCAGGGGCTAATCCTTGGAACGATTTCCTCACCTCTCCATCGAGGCTCTGGACAAAGACACTCATCCAGACATCTTCACTCTCAATATTCAAGTTGTCTGCGTAACTATAAAAAACAGCTAGGTGTTCTTCAGCAGTTATGTCTCCCTCCCCACTGAACTTGGGCATATATTTCAAATAATCTCCAGCAGGGAGGGGATTCAGAGGATGGGGTAGAATCAAAGGAGCATATCTGGAAGCAACTATGGCATACATTCTATTTAGAGGGGGATTAGCACCAGCCATAGGGATATTAGGTAGAGGAGAACTCAGAGGAGAAGGAGTATGGATGGGAGATGTTGGAAAAGAGGTTCTCGGAAGAGACCACAGAGGAAACAGAGAGAGAGGCAAGGGACCTGAGTGTGCAGATGTTTTTCTCTGTGCAGTAGTAGAAACAAAAGGAGGGGTGGTGAAACCTTCGGAAGCTTGAGGTCTGTGAGGAGGGAAGACTTCCAGGGAAGGGGGAGTGACAAGGATCTCTCTTCCTGATACCAAACCAGGAGGAGAAAACTCAGCAGGAACACTCCCGAAGTTCAGAAAATGAGAAATCTCAGAGGAAGGACGACTAGGAAGCTGCGAATAAGAAAATGGAGTTCTCACAGAAGGGGAGGTCGTATTACCTATTTCGGCGATGGAAACTTCTTTCGTAGATCTTTTTCCCTTCCTGCGCATCACTTCTGCATCAGCTTCTGGTGTAGCTAAAGGCAAGTGAAGATTAGACCTCGTATGTTTGCCTCTTGAAGCCACAGTTGATAGAGCTGGTTCTCCTCAGTGGAGTCGTCACAATGGAATCGCCGGGTGCACAGTAGAAATCTTCAAATTATGATATCTGATGCACCTTCAGAATCATTTGATCTTTGTTGTTCAAATACGGGGAAAATGTTCAACTTCGTCCCCGGCAATGGCGCCAGAAATGTTGGCGTTAGAAGTCACTCTTGGATTGCTTCCAAGAGCAGAGCCTAACACCCATCAGTTTAATGTCACGGTTTGTTTGAAAGGGGTGATCAAATGGAAGAAAACTCAGAACAGTCATCTCAACTCAAAAACTGGGCCAGGCATGCATGGATGAGTGAGGTCTTGATAAACTTCAAACAGTGAGTTGCAATAAAGGGTGAGTAGGGGGGAAGACTTGCATGAGAAGAGTGTGAAGGTCTATCACAAACATCAGGTTCGTAACAGACTGGAGAAGAAAGCATTCGAGCACAAGATCCTCCTACATTCACATACAGAAAACCAGAGAATACAATAATGTCACAACAAATCCTTTATCATAACAAAATTGCAATAATCCACGCGAATCCTTCGACTGTGAACTCACTGGCATGAGATGAAACATAGATGAAAAGGAGAACTGTTTGTCATAAACCAAGAAGTCCCAAACACAAATACATGACCAGGAAACCAGAATGGTCGTTAAAACTTTACAGTCAAGAGCTTAGCTCTACCATCGATAGATACAAAAATGGCGAAAACACCTTCATATACTCAGAACAACAACAACAACAGAACCGAGACATTGCATTGAAATATTTGCGTCTGCATGGCTTCTGACAGTCAACCTCTAAAAGATCGTGTAACTTATGTCAGATGCAATCTGACTCTTTGACAGTTCCAACGGCAAATCTATGTGCCTTTAATTCATTGTCGTGCTCTCTCATTATGGTGGAGGCGATGTCTAACCACCACCAACCGCTTCAATAACTACTTCGTTGGGATTGAGAATGGCTCGGCCAACTCAGTACTCTGGGATGTGGAACACTCCTTGTGCTGCCACCTGGACTAACTGAATGGCTTGAAAGATGGATATGGAGGCCAACGAAGAAGGCGGGGCTCGATAACGGAGTGATAGGGTCACAACTATAGGGGTGAAGTAAGGAGTGATGAGGTGTGAGAGAGGTGGTGGGGGGAGACATGTGGCTAAAGACGATAAGTGGAAGGAGCAGGACAAGGCCTAATGGGTGCACTTTGTGGTAGGAGACTGTCGTGGAAAGAGATGGGACACATGGCAGGTGATGAATGGATTGGGAAAGGGACCATGTGGACCAAGAGAGGGGGAAGCGACAGATGTCAGAAGATGAGGAGAGGGCATAAAGGCGCAAGCCTCATCGCATGGCCAAGAGGAGGATAGGTCTACAAACTAACATGACGGGAAGGAGGCCCACCTTGTTAAACATAGAGCTACCGAGAAGAACAAGATTATCCAAGCGTCGTTGATCCGGGCGCGCTGATCTGGGCTGTTGGAAAGCTGCGCGCCCAATTCCAGACCCCCCCCCCTCCGCTCAAAGGTAGAAAGGCAGGGGGGTCTGGAATTGCCTTTATCGCTATTGATCCGGGCGTGCTGATCTGGGCTGTTGGAAAGCTGCATGCCCAATTCTGGACCCCCCCCCCCTCCACTTAAAGTTAGAAAGGCAGGGGGGGTCCAGAATTGCCTTTATCGCCATTGATCCAGGCGCTACGATCTTAGCTGTTGAAGAGGTGTGCCCTAGATTCTGGACCCCCCCCCCCCAGCTTAAAGGTAGAAAAGTGGGGGGGGTCCGGAATCGCATCTACGCCGTTGATCCGGGCGCCGCGATCCTTGTCGTCCAGACTTGATTTTCATTTAACCATGTGCACATTAGCACCCAAACTTAGGACAAGTGGGTTTTTAACCCATTCCTTTGCATTCTAACCCCCTTACAAGAAATATCGCTAACACAATGAAATGAGATTCTTCTTTCTCATGGAATAATGGTATATTTTGTCCTTCCTCCTTTTGTATCTATGTTTGGTTCTTCCTATTGCATTCTACGCTATAAAATAGTGTTATGAAACAATTCGACTAGATTGTATTGGTATTTTCTTCATTGGATGACCAAATGTGAGTTTGACATTATATACACCAGCGAACCAACTTTGTGAGAAGTCAAATCGTAATCCAAATCCTTTACTGTGGTCTATTTTCACTCTCTGTGCTTGGATATTTCCCTCCATAAATGATGGGCATGTTGGATGAAGATGAAGCTCTCATGCTTAAGAATTTGCAAGAAATCCATGAGAATAAGGCTCTTTCCTTGGAGGAATCTCACGGTTGATTTCATGGAGAAGTCACCACCTTGACAAATGTCATTGCATAGTTGCATACTGAGAACTAAGGATTTAACATTGAATTGAAGACATCTCATACCCAGTTGGAAGATGAGGTTTCCCTATTTCAAACCATTCTTTTGTAGCAGTTTGATGAGAAGTCTAGGAATATTTGTGACCTAAAGCAAACCATGGAAACCGTTTTTCAAGATCTGCTAGATAATTTTATTGATAAAAAGGATTTTTTTGATGATGTTATGAAGGAGGTGAAATTCCTCTCTTATGAAAATGATGCCTTGAAGACAAAGAATGAAGGATTGAAAAATCATTTGAAATATTCATAATATGTGTTCTAGACTGTTGTGACTGAGCTCTCCAGAAGAGTTGTTTCCATGGGGAACATTGTTGCTTATTTTTTCATAATATTGTAGATGAATTTGAAGAAAAGTATGACCTTCTTGAATACTTGGAAGAAGACATGAAATCTCTTCCTCATAAAATAGTGAGTATAGATATCATCTAGTTGATGGAATAGAATACCAAATTGATTTGTTGTTAGGGACCTAACCTCCCTAGCCCCTCACATAGGTAGAATAATATGTTTTCCATGTAATAAAGGTTGATATTAATAAATAAGGCATATGAGTAAGGAGGATAAGTCAAATGTACGAAGTCCTAATAGAATCTTTCACTTCTAGAAAGATCTTCCTCTAGATTATTCTTTTGGGTGGATAGATTTTGTATAAATAGCAATCGAGGGCATGATAATTATTTTTTTTGAGAATTATTGTAATAGAGCTCTGTTGTGCTACAGGTTTCCCCCTCGAAGAGGTAAGTGAACATTTCTTTCATTTCAATAAAGGTATCATTTTGATGTGTTATTCCCTATATTTTGTTGTTTTGTTGGTAATTCCTCAGATATTCGTGTTTATGTTCAATATAACATAACCAAGTGCTTAAGAAGTGGTATCAAAGCACTTTCCTAGGAACGAATTGTGGGATCATTTTTTTTAGGGTAGAGATGTGTTCAGGTGTCTTTAAGCTACATTGATTTGTCGTTGAATGTATACAGTCGTAGTCAGGGAAGCATACACATAGGAAATACAAGAAGATTTTAAGCTCACATTGTTGGACACTCTTGTAACACCTGTTGGTACCCCTTTGAGTGGTAGCACATTAGATAACACCTATATACAGACTGACCTAGGTATCATGAAACCCACTGTAGATCAATCGATCAACCTCTTGACTGCTATAATTCCACCGATAAAATCCCTCCGGAAGATACTCTATAGTACCCAGGTAATTGGGTAGTACATCTAAGGGTATGGTCTAACATCCTTAGTTGGTGCCTTGAGATATTGGGGCGATTAATACTATTTGACCCCATGTATAAATTATTACTCCAACATGTAGTTACTTTGTTATTTAGTGATTTCCTTACTGGAATCAGATTAGCAGCTCACAAAATAATAATACACTACTAAAATATTCAACTCAATATCATGCAGTGGAAGCATAAACTAGGAAACCAAATCAAACACACATGAAAACCATAATGTTTGGGTAAATACCCCTAGAAAAACCCTGGAGGGAAAAAATGTGATGAGAATGACTTTATTATGCTAAAATTAGGGCTCTCCTAATAAGGATAATGGCCCACTAAGAAAAAAACAACTGCAGACTAACCTAGAAAGGGATGACTTGTTGTACAATAAATTATGGCACACTTTTCTAGGCATCCACGACTGTCTCTTCGGTGACTTGCAGATATGCATGAATTTTCCCACAATGAACTATAGATGCCCGTGACTATCTCCTCTATGACCCGCAGATATGTACGGAAAGTCCGTACGATAAACTTTGTACAATTTGACTCTTTCATGTGTCTTTCTTCTGCTGAAACCCGCATGTGTATGCCTATGTTCTCCCTTCTCCTTGACCTATAAGATCTCTAGATGAAGGTCCTTCTTCACCTATCCAAGATATTGAACCAAAATCCTTCATGATCCAATACTCTATGTCGAATGTATTGACACCTGTCAAGTGTCATTCTCCTTCACCCTAGCCTTGTTTTTATAATTGTGAGTTACAACCTATTTCTAATCTCAAAAGTGATCTACGATTGAGAATACTTCTCACACTCACTTTTAGATTTAGATTACATGTTTCATGCTAAGTAATTTTAGCATGTTTCATTAATAACTCAATTAACTAATTACATAATTAATTAAGAAAATAAATTTACTTTAATAATTCCTTTAATTAAAGTAAATTCAAGAGTAGAAGGCATTGGACGATTTCCACATGTCTAGACACATATACCTGTGCGTAAATACATGTTCAATGCTACCACTAACATCAACACTCACTCTTAGTTTCAAGTCTATCTCTAAAGAATACAAACTTCCCTTTCTCCAAGGTCTTGGTCATAATATCTACAACCTACTCATCTACAGAAATATATTGAAGCTTCAATGTTCCTTTCTTGATCCTATCCTGAATGAAGTGACATTTGATCTTAATAAGATTGGACCTATCATGGAATACTGGATTCATAGAAAGTTTGATACAACTTTGATTATCACAATATATCACTGTAGGATCCAACTCCTGATCAAATAATCATGTAAGAAATTTGTGAAGCCAAATGGATTCACGTATAGCCTTACTCACTTCCATATACTCTGCCTCTTCTTAACTGAGTGCCACAGAAGTATGCTTATTGCTAAACAAAGTAATCATTTCTAATCCCAAGCTGAAGAAACACCACAAGGTGCTATTTCTTTCTACTGTACTTCCTTCCCAATCCGAGTCTAGACATCCATACAAATCTACTCCATATCCTCCAAGATATCTCAACACATAATCCACTGTACCTATAAAAAACATAAGCACATGATTTGTTGTGATATAATGCACATGCCTTGGCTCTAGCTTGAACTAATTCAATGTGTTCCCAACAAAACAAATATATGGTCTAGTGTTGACGAAATACATCAAGGACCCTACCAATTGCATGTATATCCTAGGATCCACCAACTCTGAATATGAAGCGTCAATATTCTTCAGATTGGTAATCATAGGTGTAGCCATTAGTTTACAGTCCTCCATCCTGAATATCCTCAACAAGTCTAATGCATACTTCCCTTGTCCAAGGAATATCTCTGCCAAAACCTGCCATACCTCTAACCCCGAGAAATAATGCATCAAGCCAATGTCCTTCATCCTCAGCTCACTATCAAAATTTGATTTGAACTCTACAATAAGCAACTTTTGAAACTATGATAAATAAATCATCAACACGCATAACCAAGATGAGAGGATCCTCTCCAACAAGTATTAAGTACAATTTAGGATCCACCTCACTCTTGGTAAATCCCATACTCTGCAAGTATCCATTAATCTTAGAATACCATGCCATGTGTTCCTGTTTGGGTCTGTACAAGGCTTTATTAATCCTATGCACATGAGAATCCCTCCCATGTACCTCAAAGCCTTGAGGTTTCTCTATTTATATTTCCTCCTCAATGATCCCATTGAGGAATGTTTTTTTCACATCCATTTGATGTATCCTCCACTTCATAACTAAAGCAATATAAATAACAACTCAAATAGAAGCATACCTAGTGACTGGATAAAATGTATCCTCATAGTTCACTCCCTCGTTCTGGGAGAACCCTCTCACCACAAACCTTTCCTTGAACTTCTCTATGTTGCCAATTGTAACATGCTTGATCTTGTAGAGCCACCTAGAACTCACAACTATCTTCCCCTCTAATCTCATCACTATGTACCAAAAATCATTGTTCATAATAGAAGTGTACTCCACTACCATGGAATCCCTCCATATGTTGATCCACTAATTCCTCAAAACTGGAAGGCTCAACATCAATGATGCTAACTATATGTGCCATATAGTTCAAAAAATTCTTTGGAAGCCTCCGCTCTCTTACCACACTCCTAGGATCCCCACTAGCATCCACAGTGTTTGTACTAGCCATCTGGGTCTCCTAATAGGGATGGAAGGGTCTAACTCCTCCTCTCCACCTGAAGCCTGAAATATTGGTTGCTTCTCATCCTTCAAAGCCTATTTCTCCTTATCCTCTGTCACTAGTGATGACTCTTGAGTAGTCCTAGATGTTAAGTTCTTCTTGAACTTCACATCTCTGCTCACAATTTTCTTCCTTTGTTTTGGAATGAAGATCATGCAAGCCTTTGAGGCCTCACTGTACCCCAAAAATATACCATTCTTTCATGAAGGCTACAACTTCTTCCTCTTCTCCACTAGCACGTGGATTTAGACTAGACAACCAAATATCCTTAAATGTCTTATCTCTGGCTTCACCCCTAAGAATTCCTCCTTTATTGTCTTGTCCCCCAATAGCTTGTGAGGACTCATGTTCTTTACATATATTGTTGTATTACATGACTCATCCCACAAATACATGGGGAACTCCTGATCATTTATGATAGCCTTGGAAAAATCGATGATGGACTGCTTCTTTCTCTCTGCACCCCCATTTTGCTGAGGGTTGTATGAGACTGTCAGTTCCCTCTTGATCCATGCCTTCTTGTAGAAATCCTTGAATTCATTGGAGGTGTAATCTCACCCGTTATATGACCTCAAGAATTTAATATTCATCCATATTTGGTTCTCTACCTAAGTCTTGAACTCTCTAAGTTGACTAAAGGCCTCATCCATGCTCTTCGTAAAGAAGATCCAAGTTTTCTTGGAAAAATCATCAATAAATGTCACATAGCATGATGATCCATGTAATGATTCTATTGACCTTGACCCACTCATGTATGAATGGATAATATCCAACATCCCCTTGGAATTATTCTTACTACTTGGAAAATAATCCTTCACATTCTTTCCAAGTGCACACCCTCTGCACAATCCCTTCTTCTCAATACTGAACTCTGGAAGACCTATAACAATATCCCTCAAAATTGACAATGCCTTGTAGTGTATGTGTACCAACTTCATGTGCCACAAATCACATAGTTTTTCACTATTGGGTACCAAATCCTGAACAAGATTTTCCTACAAACTGTATAAAGTGCCATGTTGGAAGTAGGATGAATCAGAAAGAAAGGCATTTTGGGAAGAAAGGAATGCAAGAGGAAAGCGACAACTAGAAGGAAAAGAAGAACATCCATGGAAGACCTAACGACGCTAGGGTTAGGGTTTTTGTAATAAATTGTAATGGTTGATGAGCCAAAAACGTATATATATAGATACCTAGGAGGTCTAAGAAGGGGGGAAAAGGAGAGAGTTGAAGAGTTTATATTTATGGAGTGTTACTTGCATGAGAATGAATAACTAGTTGGTAGCACTACTGTAATATGCTCCAATTTTGTAAGTTGTTGAGATGTAGAGAGTCAGAAGCGTATATATTGAGGGTTAGATGACATGCTGAGGAGCCTGGTGTGGTCTAGTCTGTCTCATAATAGATCTCAACCTGACTGAGAATGAGTTGTAAAGTGCACAGTGATGTAGTTTTGGAACTACCATAATAAAAGAGATAGAAAGCTTGATATTTTTGGACGTAGCCTAGGGGGGTGAACCATGGTAAAACCTATGTTATGTGATTGATTGGTTGTATCTCTTTTACTGTCTATGAGTATATGTTAGAATGATATATGAATGAATTAATGAATCTGATTACATTACATTCATAAGCAAGGATGACAATATATTTCTTTAATATCTAGATATAATTCACAATGTGCACTTCACATATCTCGATTCATTCCTGGACTGCAAGAACTTGAGTATTGTAGTCACTCATTAAGACTATCTCAGGTGAGACTCTGCAATGCACTATGTGCGCAGTGTTGCCTTTTGTTTTACAAGGAGGGCTGATAGTTTTAAAGGCTTTGTTGGATCCCTAGTAGACTTGGACCTGGGTCAATCATGTTAAAGGTATAACTCAGATCAACAACCAAAAAATAGTTTTGTTTCTGGTTGGAACATCATAGGATTGAGAGGATGAGATATGTTCAAGATTTTTTAAACGAATGTTTGATATGTTGAAAAACTATTAAAATAATGTAATATCTGGGACCGGAGTGTCAGAAAGAATGAAAATATAGGAGGGAATTTTTATACCCTGTAGACCCATGAAAGAAGAAATAGAGAGATGGTTCAAGAAAAAGGATCTATACTTTGTACAACGAGATATCAAAAACCTTAGACTATCACCGCACAAATATCTTGAAAAATATGTGTTTACTGATCTGCATGAAGTATTTTTCTATGATTTTTCACACTTATTGCAGTAGTGGATATCGAGGTTGAAAGACAACCACACAACAAATCATATCCGACAGTTAGAGTGGACCTCAGTTCAAATCACACAGTTATAGTAGGTGAATAAAAAATTCACCTGTGCAGTAGATTTCTGGCTCGACAGTATTGTAGCAGGCTTTATAACAGAATTTGCAGTAGATACCATGAAGTCATACAATGCAGCAGAGCAATATTTTCTACGTGGGCCTTAAGGAAGGTATATTAGATCATTTTATACTTCTATTAAGCTATTGATCTATAACAAAGGTGTAATGACAATGGAATCAAACAACTAAAATTCACTACATGCATGGGTGAAGGGAGGAAGCACTGACAGAAAAAGGAGAAATGGAAGGAGAAGTGGATAAAGGAAAGAAGGAGGAATCCTTGGACCCAATCATGATGGATGATGACCATATCAAGTGTATCATGGAGACAACTCAAAATACGCACAGTGGAGTACCCTACCAATACAAGTTGAACACAAAGAAGAGAGCCATAGCCACACGAGAAGGCTTAGAAAGTGATGAAGAGGAGGTAGAGGATCTTCGGGCTATGGAGAAGATTGAATAAATCATGCATGCAACATATGAGAGGGATATGAGAGGTCAAAGAGTGACTAACACACCAAAAATAACACCACCATTTAGACAACCGAATTTCAGAAGAAGGAAGACAACATGAAGTACATCTACACAAGGAACAATAACTGGGGGAGCTATTTCAGGAATCATTAGTCAAGTATCTACACTGTGTGGAGGTAGTAGTTTAAAATTCAGGATGGTAGGAAATGATGCCACCATCAGGTTACCAGAATTCAAAGGGAAGCATCAGAGGACCCAGAGAAGAACCTATTTATTTGTGAAAATATCTAGGAAGCAAAATAGATCACAGAAGAGGACACTAAACTTGAACAACTATCTATCACACTCAGGGATCATGCATTGGATTGGTATACGAGTTTATCCACAAACAATCAACTAGGGACAACCAGAACAATCACATATATCAAGAATTTGTTGATAAATGAGTTTCAGAAGCCAAGTTTAGAGGACCAGTACATGAACAAGATGATAGAAAGTAGATAGAAACTAGGAGAATTTGTATGGGAGATTGACCAAAGATTCAAGGGACTTAAAGGAAAACTAAAATATCTCATGAAAAAAATGTAGCATAGGCACTTGTTCGTCAATTCACTATTACCACACTTAAAATATCCACTGTGACAACAAAAGTTTCAGACATAGGTAGAGGATCTGCAGGTAGCCCTACAACTAGAAGAAAACCAATATGAGAATACAGATCCATCCATCGAGGAGGTGAAGGAGGATATAAAGAAATTAACGTTCCATCTAAACCATAACAAAATTAAGGACAAACGAGAATTCATTTGGGGTACCACATGTAGGACACAAGGACACCATAAGAACGAATGTACAACATTCGCACAGTACATGGAAGTAGGAATGCCAAATCCATTACCAACAAGAGGACTATTGTGCGAAATCTGTAAGAAATAGGACCACGATCCATATCACTACCCAATGATGTAGAAGTTCCAGACAGTCCCAAAGAGTTCATATTGAAACTTTTTCAAGTCAGTAGGCCATGATGACAAATATTGTAGAACCATGGAGTTGATGAGAGAGAGGACATCATATTCATATAGGGTGCAAGCAAAAATGATGATCGGGAAAGATGCACCTTAGTTTAACCACGTACTAGCCCCATACAACACTGTGTAGCAGAAGTATAATACTATGAAGAAACCATATAACACAGCATAGACAAAGTACAACGCAGTGCAACCCTACTACAATACTGTGCAGTATAACTAGGCACCTCAGTATAATGCGCCGCAAGGGGATTGAGTTGGCTACAGAGGAAGAGGAAAACAAAGAGGAGGCTTTGGAATAGGTAGAGGACCAGTGGTATGTCGCAACTTTCAACAACCAATACATCATGCCAGAGAATGTCCACATCCACTAGCGACTTGTATGTATTGTCGCACATTAGGTCATGACACAGAAGAATTTCATATATTATTAGGGAAGATCCAGGAAAAGAGGAATCATAACAATCATAATTTTCAATGGATTTCAACAAAAGTGAGGGATGAAGGAAGAAACATCAACATAGTTACACATTTTGGATATAAAATAGGAAACACCGTAGTATGATAAGATTCAGTACAACACCAATGGGTGAAGAAGAATGTCGAACCAAGGAAGTAGTTTGACACATAGAACGAGAAGGAAACATTTAAGCAAGCCATACAAGATTTTATGAAGCCTAACATTGTATCGACCTCAACTACACATCATAGTAAGGAAGTACTAGAGTACGATATTCCACCATTGTTGGATCATATGAAAGAAATGAAACCCATGGGACAAGTAAGTACAATCAAAGGATTTTTACAATCCTGTGTAAAACTACTAAATGATCCATCCTCTATCAAAGTATTAAAAAATATTTTAGAAAGATGTAGCATAGAGACAAAAGGAAATATAGAACAAAAAACAAGCAATCACCTACATACAAGGAGAAGAACAAGTAGGGAGTTCAGGATGAACACCAATAATGGAGATTTCAACATGGGAGATATCATACTGAATCTAGGATCCAAAGTCAATGTATTACCCAAGAAGACATGGAAATGTATGGGAGATCCCACATTAGGATATTCACTCGTTCAACTGAAATTGGAAAATCAACACAGAGTTCTACCAATTGGGAGACTGAAAGGAGTAACGTTAGACCTGGATGGAGTGTGCACTAAAGTTGACTTCCAAGTAATAGAGATAGTGGAAAACACAACACCTTACCCAACATTGCTTGGCTTGGATTGGGCATTTGATAACCATACCATAGTCAACTTAGAGACATGAAAAATGACCTTCGAGTGAGGAGAATACATGATCATTGCCCCATTAGACCCATCAAAAGGGGAAAGGTTCGTAGAGCCTACTTGCTTGGACTTAGAGGAGATTATCCAGTTGTACAGAACAACTACGTGAGATGAGGATTACATAAACCCAACTGCAGATGGGATACTCAGTTGGTGGAGAATAACATCATGTGTGTCAGACTCAGATATGGGTTTAGAGAACTGATAACATAGGCTACACGAAGTTTCCACAAGAAGATGCACAAAAATAGACCGCGCAGTAAGATGGGTAGGTATATAGATAAGGGAACCACCCAGTTTCCATGGGGAAAACGATATAGAAGCATTATTGACACGTTACGAAGATGAAGTGTTAGAAAATAAGAGACTCTTACCACTAGATATAGCACTCAAGGCCACACCCACAAGATGGTGGGGTGCACACAAGGAAACAATCAACGACTGGTACGAATGTAAGTGGTTATTGCACATAAGGTTTGGCACAGAACAAAGAATCAACCAATAAGAGAAGTATGATGGACAAGGGGCACCAATGGAACACTTGGAGATGTGCAGAGCACTGTGGAAAATGACACCCCCATAGGAATGTCCTGATCAATTCGTACACACCTTAGAGGGAATCCCAACAAACTGGTATATAGACCAGGAACTGCACAAAGGAACTACGAGATGGAAAGTACTACAAAAAAAAATTATAGTCACTTTCTCATTTGAACATGAGAACCCCAACATAGATGCAACACTTAAACAAATAAGACAGGTGATACTCATTAATGAACCAGAAGTCGAACTCATAATAGAGGAACAACAATGGAACACAAAGAGAGTGAAAGAATTGTTTTCATGCTACCATGTGCAGGAAGAAGTACCAAAGGAAGACAATCTACGTAATATTCATATTGAGGAAGATGAAGGCAAAAGAGAAGTGGAAGGTCCACCTCTAGAATCAGAAGTAATTGTTGTGCCAATCAAAGTAAAGAAAGTCAACATTGGGACAACTAAGAATCCCAAAATGGCCAGCAATGGAGACTATTGGGATGAGAAAACAATGGAAAGCATAACAAAGTTTTTTTGTGATTACAACGACCTATTCCCCACAACGCTCATAGAAATGAAGGGAATAGCATGAGAGCTAGGTGAAATGAAGATACAACTTAGAGCTTAGGCAAGACCGATTAGACAACAACCATACATACTAAATCCGATATATAAGAAAAAATTAAAAGATGATATCGATAGGATGCTCGAAGTTGGAATCATAGAACCTGTGGAAGAATCAAAATGGATAAGCATGATGGTAGTTCAAGAGAAAAAAAAAGTGGGATAAGAATATGCGTCGAGTTGAGGAAGTTGAATGATGCGTTCCTACATGATCCATTACCTACACCGTTCACAGATGAGGTGTTGGAGAACGTAGGAGGATTGGAAGTTTATTCATTCACCGATGGATTTTCAGGATACCATCAGATCAAGATAGCACCGGAAGACAAATACAAGAACACTTTTTCTACAGAATGAGGATCCTACCAATACACGGTCATGTCGTTTGGACTGAAGAATGCACCAACAATATTTTCTAGAGTAGCCATAGCTGCATTTAAATAATGTATCCACTAGTTTCTAGAGGTATACTTGGATGACTAGAAAGTCTATAGTCTATTGAAAGACCATGTAGAGGTCTTGTGGTTGATGTTAGAAAGATGTAGGTAGTGCCAGATATCATTAAACATCAAGAAGGGCATCTTCGGAACACCGTTTTGGATACTATTGGGCCATATAGTATGCAAGCAAGGTTTACTGCTAGATCCTCCCAAAATTGCAGTAATGGTTAACTTGCCACCACCAAAAACAACCTGTAAACTAAGAGCAACATTGGGAAACAAAAGATACTAAAAACCATTTATAAAAGGGTACGCGCAGATCACAGTGCCAATGGAGAAACTACTAAGGAAAGATACAAAGTTCCAGTGGAATGAGCATTGTCAACACGGTCTGGATACGTTGAAAACAAAGATGGTAACCGTGCCAATACTAGTATTCATAGACTAGGATAAGACATTCTATGTACATGTAGATGCATTGGCCATAGCACTTGGAGATATTCTGGTCTAGCCAGGAACAAGAGAATTGGATCATCCTATAGCATTTGCTAGCAGAAAACTATTGGAATCAAAGAAGAAATACAACACTATAGAGAGGGAAGGCTTAGCTATTGTCTGCGTGCTTCAGAAGTTCAGACATTACTTATTAGGGAAACATTTCAAGATGTTCACAGACCATCCAATGCTCAAATACATAGTCAACAAGCCAGTGTTGAGGGGGAGAATTTACAGATGGATACTGTTGTTTGAAGAATTTAATTTTGAAGTAATAGTCAAACTAGGGAAGTTGAATGTAGGATCTGATCCCTTGTCAAGTGTCACGAACGGGGAGGAACCTACAAAATTAGAGGAAAACTTTCCAGACGCACAATTATTTTCAGTCCATATCGTCGATGAATACTTCACAAACATCATCCAATACTTGAGTACAGTGATTGCACCATAGGAATATAACATCGTGCAGAAGAAAAACCTAGTAGTCCGACCTGTAGACTATCAGTTGATTGCAGGACACTTATACAAAATGGGTGCAGATAGCATCTTGAGAAGATGTGTGCTATAACATAAAATACCAAGGATTTTAGCAAAAGCCCATGAAGGAATAGCGGGAGGACACTATGCAAGAAAAGCTATTGTGCAAAAGGTATTGCACAAAGGAATATGGTGGTCGACCATTCACAAAGAATCAAAAGAGTACTACCATAAATGCGATGTATGTTAGAGGTTTGGTAAACAAAATAGAAGGGACGAGATTCCCCCGCGACCATATGTAACTTTGCAGGTATTAGATAAATGTGAAATAGATTTTTTGGGACCAATTAACCCACCATCCAAGAGGCCAAGAGAAAGGTACATTATCACCCTGACATAATACCTAACAAGATGGGCAGAGGCAACACCAGTCAAACAATGCAACATAGAGACAACATCACACTTTCTGTTAGATCAAGTGATCACTAGATATTGTTGCCCAAGGATTTTGATGAGTGACCAAGGAACTCACTTCATTAAGAGTACTATTAAGTCTATGAATGAGGAATTTGAAGTCCATCATCAAAATAGTACACCATATCATCCACAAGCAAATGGAATAGTAGAAGCCTTTAACAAAATTCTTGAAAATGCACTGACGAAGATCTGTAATGTCAATAGGGATGATTGGGACCTAAATACACCAGCATTATTGTGGGCATACAGGACCACATGAAAGAAGTTGAGAGGAAAAAAACAATTAAGATTGGTATATGGACAAGAAGCAGTGGTGCCACTAGAATTCTTGGTACCCAATCTGTGCATA
>ML807582.1:8623-19321 GCA_009831015.1 Picea engelmannii
CACAGGTCATAGTTCCATAAGGCATAGTTCCATAGGTTATAGTTCTGAAGGGCATAGTTCTAGAGGTCACAATTCCACTGGTCATAGTTCCAGAGGCCCTAGTTCTAGAGGGCGTAGTCCCATAGGTCATAGTTCCATAGGGTGCAGTTCCAGAGGGCATAATTCCAAAGGTCATAGTTCCAAAGGGCGTAGTTCCAGAGAACGTAGTTCCAAAGGTCATAGTTCTAGAGGGCGGAGTTCCACAGGGAGGAGTTCCAGAGGTCACAGTTCCAGAGGTCATAGTTCCAGAGGGCCTAGTTCCAGAGGGCATAGTTCCACAGGTCATAGTTCCAGAGGGCATAGTTCCACAGGTCATAGTTCGAGAGGCGTAGTTCCAGAAGGCGTAGTTCAACATATCACAGTTCCAAAGGGCGTAGTTCCATAGGTCATAGTTCCAAAGGGCATAGTTCCAAAGGGCATAGTTCCAGAGGTCACAATTCCACAGGTCATAGTTCCAGAGGGCCTAGTTCTAGAGGGCGTAGTTCCACAGGACATATTTCCAGAGGGCCTAGTTCCAGAGGACATAATTCCATAGGTCATAGTTCCAGAGGGCCTAGTTCTAGAGGGCCTAGTTCCACAGGGCATAGTTCCAGAGGGCGTAATTCCATAGGGAATAGTTCCAGAGGTTGTAGTTCCAAGATAGAAGTAATGAGTTGGTACAAAATTCTCCCAACAATACATAATAGGCCTCTTCAACTACGCCCTCTGGAACTATGACCTGTGAAACTACGCCCTCTAGAACTAGGCCCTCTAGAACTATGACCTGTGGAACTACGCCCTCTAGAACTAGGCCCTCTGGAACTATGACCTGTGGAATTGTGACCTCTAGAACTATGCCCTCTAGAACTAAGCCCTTTGGAACTATGACCTCTGGAACTATGCCCTTTGGAACTATGATATGTGGAACTACTCCCTTTGGAACTATGATATGTGGAACTACACTCTCTGGAACTATGCCCTCTTGAACTACACTGCTGGAACTACGCCTTCTGGAACTATGACCTCTGGAACTATGCCCTCTAGAACTATGAATCTGGAACTATGACCTCTGGAACTACGCCTCTGGAACTACTCCCTCTGGAATTACGACCTTTGGAACTACGCCCTTTGGAACTACGCCACTGGAACTATGCCCTCTGGAACTATGACCTCTGGAACAAAGTCCTCTAGAACTACGGCTCTGAAACTATGACCTCTGGAACTACGCCTCTGGAACTACGCCCTCTGGAACTATGCCCTCTAGAACTATGACCTCTGGAAATACGCCCTCTGGAACTACGCCCTCTAGAACTATTACCTGTGGAACTACACCCTCTGGAACTGTGACTTGTGGAACTACGCCTCTGGAACTACGCCCTCTGGAACTACGACCTCTAGAACTACACCCTCTGGAACTATGCCCTCTGAAACTACGCCCTCTGGAACTATGCCCTCTAGAACTATGCCCTCTGGAACTACACCCTCTGGAACTACGCCTCTGGATCTATGCCCTCTGGAACTACGCCCTCTGGAACTACGCCTCTGGAACTACGCCGTCTAGAACTATGACCTCTGGAACTATGACCTATGGAACTATGCCCCCTGGAACTACGCCACTGGAACTACGCCCTCTGGAACTACGCCCTCTGGAACTACGCCGTTGGAACTACGCCCTTTGGAACTATGACCTCTGGAACTATGCCCTCTAGGACCTCTGGAGCTACACCCTCTGAAACTATGCCCTCTAGAACTACGCCCTCTGGGGCTACGCCCTTTGGAACTATGACCTATGGAACTACGCGCTCTAGAACTACACCTATGGAACTATGACCTCTAGAACTATGCCCTCTAGAACTACGCTGTTGGAACTACGTCGTTGGAACTATGCCCTCTGGAACTACTCCCTCTTGAACTACGCCTCTCGAACTACGCCCTCTAGAACTACACCCTCTTGAACTAGGAACTCTGGAACTATGACCTCTGGAACTAGGACCTCTGGAACTATGCCCTCTAGAACTACGCCCTCTAGAACTATGCTGCAGGTCATAGTTCTAGAGGTCATGGTTCCAGAGGGCGTAGCTCCACAGGTCAATGTTCCACAATTCATACTGTGCCCTCTAAAACTACACGTAGTTCTAGCAGCATAGTTCCAGCGGCATAGTTCTAGAGGTTATAGTTCGAGAGGGCGTAGTTCCAACGGCGTAGTTCCAGAGGGCGTAGTTCCAAAGGGCATAGTTCTAGAGGGTGTAGTTCCAGAGGCGTAGTTCCAGAGGTCATAGCTCCAGAGGCATAGTTCTAGAGGGCGTAGTTCTAGAGGTCATAGTTCCAGAGGGCGTAGTTCCAACGGCGTAGCTCCAGAGGGCGTAGTTCCGGAGGGCATAGTTTTAGAGGGCATAGTTCCAGAGGGCGTAGTTCCAGAGGTGTAGTTCTAGAGGTCATAGTTCCATACGCATAGTTCTAGAGGTCGTAGTTGCAGAGGTCATAGTTCTAGAGGGCGTAGTTCCAGTGGCGTAGTTCTAGAGGGCGTAGTTCCAGCGACGTAGTTCCAGAGGGCGTAGTTCCAGAGGGCATAGTTCCAGAGGGCATAGTTCCAAAGGGTGTAGTTCCAGAGGTCATAGTTCCAGAGGCATAGTTCTAGAGGGCGTAGTTCCAGAGGGTGTAGTTCCAGCGGCGTAGTTCCAGAGGGTGTAGTTCCAGAGGGCATAGTTCTAGAGGGCGTAGTTCTAGAGGTCGTAGTTCCAAAGGGCATAGTTATATGACCTACGCCCTCTGGAACTATGCCTCTGGAACTACGCCCTGTGGAACTATGACCTGTGGAACTACGCCCTCTGGAACTACACCCTCTGGAACTATGATCTCTGGAACTACGCCCTCTGGAACTATGCCCTTTGGATCTACGCTGTTGGAACTATGCCCTCTGGAACTATGACCTCTGGAACTATGCCCTCTAGAACTATGCCTCTGGAACCATGCCCTCTGAAACTACGTCGCTGGAACTATGCCCTCTGGAACTATGACCTCTGGAACTACGCCCTCTAGAACTACGCCTCTAGAACTATGACCTATGCAACTACACCTCTGGAACTACGCCCTCTGGAACTACGCCCTCTGGAACTATGGCCTCTGGAACTATGCCCTCTGGAACTATGACCTCTGGAACTACGCTCTCTAGAACTATTACCTGTTGAACTACGCCCTCTGGAACTATGACTTGTGGAACTATGCCTCTGGAACTATTCCCTATAGAACTAGGACCTCTAAAACTACACCTCTGGAACTACGCCCTCTCAAACTACGACCTCTGGAACTACGCCCTCTGGAACTATGCCCTCTCGAACTACGTCGCTGGAACTATGCCCTTTGGAACTGTGACCTCTGGAACTATGCCCTCTAGAACTATGCCTCTGGAACTATGACCTCTGGAACTACGCCCTCTGGAACTAAGCCCTCTGGAACTATGCCCTCTGGAACTACGCCCTCTGGAACTATGACCTCTGGAACTAGGCCCTCTGGAGCTACACCTTATGGAACTATGACCTCTGGAACTATGCCCTCTAGAACTACGCCTCTGGAACTATGACCTCTGGAACTACGCCTTCGGAACTATGCCCTCTGGAACTATGCCCTCTGGAACTACACCACTGGAACTACACCCTCTGGAACTACGTCTCTAGAAATACACCCTCTGAAACTACACCTGTGGAACTACGCCCTTTGGAACTATGACCTCTGGAACTATGCCCTCTGGAACTATCAACTCTGGAACTACGCCCTCTGGAACTACATCGCTGGAACTATGACCTTTGGAACTACGCCCTCTAGAAATACACCTCTGGAACTATGACCTCTGGAACTACGCCTCTGGAGCTACGCCCTCTGGAACTACGCTGCTGGAACTATGCCCTCTGGAACTATGACCTTTGGAGCTATGCCCTATAAGACCTCTGGAACTACGCCCTCTGGATCTACACCCTCTGGAACTATGCCACTGGAACTACACGCTCTAGAACTATGACCTCTGGAACTACACCCTCTAGGACCTCTGGAACTACGCCCTCTGGAACTACGCCGCTGGAACTACGCCCTCTGGAACTATGCCCTATGGAACTATTCCCTCTGGAACTTTTCCCTCTGGAACTACACCCTCTGGAGCTACGCCCTCTGGAGCTACGCCCTCTGGAGCTACGCCCTTTGAATCTATGCCCTCTGGAACTATGCTTCTTGAACAACGCCACTAGAACTATGCCCTCTGGAACTATGACCTTTGGAACTATTCCCTCTAGAACTATGCCTCTAGAACTATGCCTCTGGAACTATGACCTTTGGAACTATTCGCTCTGGAACTATGCCCTCTGGAACTACGCCGCTGGAACTATGCCCTATGGAACTATGACCTCTGGAACTACGCCCTCTAGAAGTATACCTCTGGAACTACGCCTTTGGATCTACGCACTCTGGAACTATGCCCTCTGGAACTATGACCTCTGGAACTATGACCTCTAGAACTATGCCCCCTGGAACTATGTCGCTGGAACTACGCCCTCTGGAACTATGCCCTCTAGAACTACGCCCTCTGGAACTACGTCGCTGGAACTACACCCTCTGGAACTATGCCCTCTGGAACTATGCCCTCTGGAACTATGACCTCTGGAACTATGACCTCTAGAACTATGCCCCCTGGAACTATGTCGCTGGAACTACGCCCTCTGGAACTATGCCCTCTAGAACTACGCCCTCTGGAACTACGTCGCTGGAACTACACCCTCTGGAACTATGCCCTCTGGAACTACGCCTCTGGGATTAAGCCCTCTGGAACTATGACTTGCACAACTACGGCCTCTAGAAATATGACTTGTGGAAGTACGCCCTCAAGAACTACATCCTATTGAACTATGATCTCTAGGGCGTAGTTCCATAGGTCCTAGAGTGAGTAGTTCCAGAGGGCATAGTTCCAGCGACGTAGTTCTAGAGGGCGTAGTGCCAGAGGGCATAGTTCCAAAGGGCGTAGTTCCAGTGGCGTAGTTCCAGGGGGCATAGTTCCAGAGGTCGTAGTTCCAGAGGTCATAGTTCCAGAGGGCGTAGTTCTAGAGGGCGTAGATCCAGAGGCATAGTTCCAGAGGGCATAGTTACAGAGGGCATAGTTCAAGAGGTCCTAGTTCCAGAGGGCATAGTTCCAGAGGTCATAGTTCCAGAGGGCATAGTTCCAGAGGCGTAGTTCCACAAGTCACAGTTCCAGCGGGCGTCTTTCCACAGGTAATAGTTCTAGAGGACGTAGTTCCAAAGGTCATAGTTCCAGAGGGCGTAGTTCCAGAGGGCATAGTTCCAAAGGTCATAGTTCTAGAGGCATAGTTCTATAGGGATTTGTTCGAGAGGTCATAGTTCCAAAGGGCATAGTTCCAACGACGTACTTCTAGAGGGAATAGTTCCAGAGGGCGTAGTTCTAGAGGTCGTAGTTCCAGAGGGCGTAGTTCCAGAGGCGTAGTTCTAGAGGTCATAGTTCCAGAGGCATAGTTCTAGAGGGCGTAGTTCCAAAGGTCATAGTTCCAGAGGGCGTAGTTCCAGCGTCGTAGTTCCAGAGGGCATAGTTCTAGAGGGTGTAGTTCCAGAGGTCGTAGTTCTAGAGGGCGTAGTTCTAGAGGCGTAGTTCCAGAGGTCCTAGTTCCAGAGGGCGTAGCTCCAGAGGCGTAGTTCCACAAGTCACAGTTCCAGAGGGCTTAGTTCCACAGGTAATAGTTCTAGAGGGCGTAGTTCCAAAGTAACTACGCCCTCTGGAGCTATGCCCTCTGGAACTATGACCTCTGGAACTATGCACTCTTGAACTATGACATCTGGAACTACGCCCTCTGGAACTATTACCTGTGGAACTAAGCCCTCTGGAACTGTGACTTATGGAACTACACCTCTGGAACTACGCCCTCTGGAACTAGGACCTTTGAAACTATGCCTCTAAAACTACGCCCTGTGGAACTACGACCTCTGGAACTACGCCCTTTGGAACTATGCCCTCTGGAACTACGCCACTGGAACTACGCCCTCTGGAACTATGACCTCTGGAACTACGCCCTCTAGAACTATGCCTCTGGAACTATGACCTCGAGAGCTACACCTCTGGAACCACTCCCTCTGGAACTACGACCTTTGGAACTACGCCCTCTGGAACTACGCCACTGGAACTATGCCCTCTAGAACTATGACCTCTAGAGCAAAGCCATCTAGAACTACGCCTCTAGAACTATGACCTCTGGAACTACACCTATGGAACTACGCCCTCTGGAACTACGCGTAGTTCCAACGGCATAGTTCCAGCGACGTAGTTCTAGAGGTCATAGTTCCATAGGGCGTAGCTCCAGCGACGTAGTTCCAGAGGGTGTAGTTCCAGAGGGCGTAGTTCCAAAGGGCATAGTTCCATAGGGCGTAGTTCCAGAGGCATAGTTCCAGAGGTCATAGTTCCAGAGGCGTAGTTCTAGAGGGCGTAGCTCTAGAGGTCACAGTTCCAGAGGGCATAGTTCCAACGGCGTAGTTCCAGAGGGCGTAGTTCCGGAGGGCATAGTTTCAGAGGGCATAGTTCTAGAGGGCGTAGTTCCAAAGGCGTATTTCCAGAGGTCATAGTTCCATAGGCATAGTTCTAGAGGTCGTAGTTGCAGAGGTCATAGTTCTAGAGGGCGTAGTTCCAGTGGCGTAGTTCCAGAGGGCGTAGTTCCAGCGATGTAGTTCTAGAGGGTGTAGTTTCAGAGGGCATAGTTCCAGAGGGCGTAGTTCCATAGGGTGTAGTTCCAGAGGTCATAGTTCCAGAGGCGTAGTTCTAGAGGGCATAGTTGCAGAGGGTGTAGTTCCAGAGGTGTAGTTCCAGAGGGCATAGTTCCATAGGGCATAGTTCCAGAGGTCGTAGTTCCAAAGGGCGTAGTTCTATGACCTACGCCCTCTGGAACTACGCCTCTGGAACTACGCCCTATGGAACTATGACTTGTGGAACTACGCCCTCTGGAACTACATCCTCTGGAACTATGATCTCTGGAACTATGCCCTCTGGAACTATGCCCTTTGGATCTACACCGCTGGAAATATGCCCTCTGGAACTAAGGCCTCTAGAACTACGCCCTCTAGAACTATGCCTCTGGAACTACGCCCTCTGAAACTACGTCACTGGAACTATGCCCTATGGAACTATGACCACTGGAACTACGCCCTCTAGAACTATGCCTTAAGAACTATGACCTCTGGAACGACGCCTCTGGAACTACGCCCTATGGAAATATGACCTCTGGAACTACGCCCTCTGGAACTATGACCGTTGGAACTACGTCGTCTAGAACTATTACCTGTTGAACTACGCCCTCTAGAACTTTGACTTGTGGAACTATGCCTCTGGAACTATTCCCTATGGAACTAGGACCTATGAAACTACACCTCTGGAACTACTCCCTCTTGAACTACGACCTCTGGAACTATTCCCTCTAGAACTATGCCCTCTGGAACTACGCCGCTGGAACTATGCCCTCTGGAACTATGACCTCTGGAACTACTTCCTCTAGAACTATGCCTCTGGAACTATGACCTCTGGAACTACGCCTCTGGAACTACGCCCTCTGGAACTATGACCTCTGGAACTAGGCCCTCTGGAGCTACACCCTCTGGAACTATGACCTCTTGAACTATGCCCTCTAGAACTATGCCTCTGGAACTATGACCTCTGGAACTATGCCTCTGGAACTATGCTCTCTGGAACTACGCCCTCTGGAACTACACCGCTGGAACTACACCCTCTGGAACTACACCTCTGGAACTACAACCTCTGAAACTACACCTATGGAACTATGCCCTCTGGAACTATGACCTCTGGAACTATGCCCTCTGGAACTATCTACTCTGGAACTATGCCCTCTGGAACAACGTCGCTGGAACTATGACCTCTGGAACTACGCCCTCTAGAACTACACCTCTGGAACTATGACCTCTGGAACTACACCTCTGGAGCTACGCCCTCTGGAACTACGCTTCTGGAACTATGCCCTTTGGAACTATGACCTCTGGAACTACGCCCTCTAAGACCTCTGAAACTACGTCCTCTGGATCTACGCCCTCTGGAACTACGCCACTGGAACTACACCCTCTAGAATTATGACCTCTAGAACTACACCCTCTAGGACCTCTAGAACTATGCCCTTTGGAAATACGTCATTGGAACTACGCCCTCTGAACTATGCCCTATGGAACTATGCCCTCTGAAACTTTGCCCTCTGGAACTATGCCCTTTGGAGCTACGCCCTCTGGAACTATGCCCTCTGGAACTATGCCGCTGGAACTACGCCACTGGACCTATGCCCTCTGGAACTATGACCTCTGGAACTATGCCCTCTAGAACTATGCCTCTAGAACTACGCCTCTAGAACTACGACCTTTGGAACTACGCCCTCTGGAACTATGTCGTTGGAACTATGCCCTCTGGAACTATGACCTCTAGAACTACGCCCTCTAGAACTACGCCTCTGGAACTGTGACTTTTGGAACTACGCCTCTGGAACTATGCCCTTTGGAACTATGCCTTCTAGAACTACGCCGCTGGAACTATGCCCTCTAGAACTATGACCTCTGGAACTACGCCCTCTAGAACCACGCCTCTAGAAATATGACCTCTAGAACTACGCCTCTGGAACTACGCCCTCTGGAACTATGATCTCTGGAACTACGTCATCTAGAACTATGACCTCTAGAACTACGCCCTCTAGAACTATTACCTATTGAACTACGTCCTTTGGAACTATGACTTGTGGAACTACGCCTCTGGAACTACGCCCTCTGGAACTAGGACCTCTGGAACTACACCTCTAGAACTATGCCCTCTTGAACTACGACCTCTGGAACTACACCCTCTGGAACTATGCCCTCTGGAACTACGTCGCTGGAACTATGCCCTCTGGAACTATGACCTCTGGAACTACTCGCTCTAGAACTATGCCTCTGGAACTATGACCTCTGGAACTACGCCTCTGGAACTACGCCCTCTGGAACTACGTCGTTGGAACTATGCCCTCTGGAACTATGACCTATGGAACTAATCCTTCTAGAACTATGCCTCTGGAACTATGAGCTCTGGAACTACGCCCTCTGGAACTACGCCCTCTGGAACTATGACCTCTGGAACTACGCACTCTGGAACTATGACCTCTGGAACTATGCCCTCTAGAACTATTACTTGTGGAACTATGCCCTTTGGAACTGTGACTTGTGGAATTACGCCTCTGGAACTACGCCCTTTGGAACTACGACCTATGGAACTACGCCTCTGGAACCACGCCCTCTAGGAGTACGACCTTTGGAACTATGCCCTCTGGAACTATGCCCTCTGGAACTACGCCTCTAGAACTACGCCCTATGGGACTATGACCTCTGGAACTATGCCCTCTGGAACTATGTCGCTGCAACTACGCCCTCTGGAAATATGCCCTCTAGAACTACACCCTCTGGAACTACGTCGCTGGAACTACGCTCTCTAGAACTATGACCTCTGGAACTACGCCCTCTAGGACCTCTGGAACTACACCCTCTAGAACTACGTCGCTTGAACTACTTCCTCTGGAACTATGCCCTATGGAACTACGCCCTCTGGAGCTATGCTCTCTGGAACTATGAACTCTAGAACTACGCCCTCTAGAACTATGCCTATGGAACTATGACCTTTGGAAGTACGCCTCTGGAACTACGCCCTCTGGAACTATGCCCTCTAGAACTACGCCGTTGGAACTACGCTGCTAGAACTACGCCCTCCGGAACTACGCCCTCTTGAACTACACCTCTAGAACTACACCCTCTGGAACTACGCCCTCTGGAACTATGCCCTTTGGAACTACGCCCTCTGGAACTATGCCCTTTGGAACTACGCCCTCTGGAACTACGCCCTCTGGAACTAGTTCCATAGGGCATAGTTCCAGAGGGTGTAGTTCCAGTGGCATAGTTCCAGAGGGTGTAGTTCCATAGGGCATAGTTCTGAAGGGCGTAGTTCCTTTAGTTCCCTTCGTTCAACTCGCTCATCACTATTACATAAACACGCGATGTATTTCAGCGATATAATGTTCTCCTAACCTCATGCATCAAGGGGCATTTGTTATCACACCACTATCGTCCACTTGGGACACTTAAACATTTTATGCTAAAGGAATAAAAAATAAGCTCATAATTGAGTTTAGAAGCTCAAAATACATGGGGGACATGCTCGTTAATCATGGACAACAAGAGTCAACTCTTAATTTGACCAAAATGGAGAACTACACAGTAGCTTGATTCATGTGGCATCTAATTGCATAGAAAATCCTTTGATACGGTCCATGTAATCCTTGTTACACCAAGAATGCATTAAATTCTATGGTTCATTCAATTCCATGGTCACTTAAAAGGTTTCTTTGGTCAAGACCCCATACCATTCAAATTAATTAACTCAATAAAGGGGTACATGGCCATTCTTGGTGAAAATGCCATCACATGGATTGATATTTGACTCCAAGATCCATTTCCTCTCCTATGAAAGTTTATAAATGAGAGACTCCATTGCTGGAAAGTTATGTTGCTAGATATTTGCTAAGGATTTGAATGCCCTCATGCTTCAATCCTTCCTTTAAGGTTCATGAGTAGTTATGCTACCAAAATTTCCCCTCCATTTGATCATCTCATAAGGAGAAATGTTGT
>ML807582.1:22056-76331 GCA_009831015.1 Picea engelmannii
GTGTAACTCATTTCTTTTATCTATTTTGGAGTTATATTCCACATTCACATAAAAAAATATGAACCTCACAAAGAATGCTACATTTATTAATCTTGTTGCACTGAATAAATATTATAAAAAGTTGAATGCAACATTAAAGAAAATATGAATACATCATTACCTTAAAAAATATCATTCCTGGAATACATCATTACCTAAAAAGATATCATTCCACAAGGAAATATGATCTATTCCATTACCGCAATATGTAAACTTGATATATGATATATTCCATTACTGCAATATGTAAACTTGATATGATCTATTACATTTATGATATATTTAAAAAATTCAAATTCACTTTACACATTTTGTCCAGCACTTTGATGTTCGACATCAGAAATGCTGGAGTAAAATACATGCTGGAGGAAAACACCAACACAAGACACAATTAAATTTAAATCCTATATGACCAATCATGGGAATACAAACACCTGCTCCTAACACCAAATTGATCATATCAGAATGTGTTGGCTCAATTGGCCTCACTAACCACTCTAGGCATGTTGGTCTGTTTCTTGGCATACACATTTACCTTGAAGTTGGCCCCACACATTTCCCCATCACTATCAACACGAGGCATTGACATCAACTTATTCGAAGGATGTTCAATGCTATGCAAGCCACCTGATGTAGAGAAAAAACAACCTACAAAGGCAAATGCAACAACCAATATTACATAAGAAGCTCTATAGCTATCATTTTGCTACACTTGATGTGTCAAATAGCTAGAAACTAGATTAGCTCTAATTTAGCAATCCAATATTACCTTGGGGAAAAGGAGAAAAAGATTTTCCACATCCTTCTTTGAGGACATCTGGCTCATCAGATAGGACAAGGTAACCATCAACTACAGTACCCCAAAAGAAAGGCATTGAACCATCAACATCCTGGCAAAAGAAATAGTTATTAGGTCAAAAGTCAAGAAATCCACAATTTAAAGGAATGCTTAATATTTTTAATGGGAATAAAATATGTTGAAATAAATATTCAGAACAAAAATAGTTATTGGGTAAAAAGTCAAGAAATCCACAATTTAAAGGGATTCTTAATATTTTTAATGGAAATAAAATATGTTCAAATAAATACTCAAAACACCATTCTTTTATTAGAAATTTGGAAATGTGGTCTATCATTGATCATATGAGAAGATTTTTCAGGGGGGAAGGTGATTGTTGCCCATCTGATTCTAAAAACGTCTCTTCCCCCTTCCCTCTCCCAAAACAAATAAAATAGAGAAATTCCATGGGAAAATAATTTAATACTTCAATTTATTTCCGCAAACTAGGAATGTGGCCAGATCTGGGAGATCTGGGAGAATTGCTTGAGTATATTTGCAAAGGAACACAAACTATCAGATTAGAATTTTAAAAGTCTTTAGCAAAGAGATATATTTACAAGCCAAACTTCTATATCATGTACTATATATAGTATAGTAGAAAAGTAGGTTGAAAATGGTCTCCCGAGACTCAATACGAGATCCCCCAAACTTAGAGCAATCAATTAGAACAGAAAGTCGGGTTGGAAGATCACAATTAGAGTTAAGTCAGTGTTCTGTCTCAAGTCGATGATGTTCCCATTTTGCTGCATCAAGTCGGAAAAGAAATTGGATAACCCTTTGTATTTACAGTCATAACTAGTCAAGCCTGTATTCTAAAAATGGTTGTAAGGATAACCACAAAGTTGATATTTCTGTCGACTACAGTACTTCTCTAGGGAAGATCAACTCTGCTATATGTATCAGCTATGATCAATCAGGGGTAGTTTTAGTTTTGGAGATAAATGCATATGATCTTACCGTGGATAGCAATTTTCAGTGATCTGTGGATAACTTCTTTCATTTGGGACCCTAGGACCAGATTGAAAGTCACGAATTTGACAGTTTTGTACTGTAAATTGTCCAGAAGTGACAATTTACAGACGAAAAATAAAGTAATATATTAAAGGAGGAGGCATTTACCTCTGCTTTCTCCAATTAAAAACATAATATATAACTTCAAGTGCCACTTCATTTCAGAATTATCCACATTGGAAAAGCCAATGCCTTCAAAGCACTAGATCGAGAATGCAGGCTAATGGATACAACACAATGGTGTTGCCATATTGTTTCCAGTGGGGATGGAACTTGACGACCACGAATTCATTGGAATTCTGGCAAATTCTCCACTTTACCCTTATGCTACAAGCTAATTGAAAAGTAAAACTTTATCTTGCGATTGGTAATTTGAATTTCTTAAAATATTTCTATCAAAGGGGTTTTATAAGATTTCCATGTGCACTGTAAAATTGCCCATCTACGAATGTAAAGGTACTCCAAAAAAACAGAACAGATGGGAGGGAGTTTGCAGTGTCATCAGGACGCCTATCCAGGCTAATGAAATGGTAAATCTATGGATTAATTAAAACGAACAAGATCTTATATTTTTTCAGAATGAGTTCTGTCCCCTGCCAATTGCAGGATCAAGAAAATTGATTCCCTTGAGAAAACTACGAAAGGAAAAATACTGGAAACCCTCAAATTTAATTTATTATCTCAGCAAGGCATGTAGCATGAAGGATTGAAGGAAATGTGCATTGTAGCAGGGTTGCCATGTGAAAAAATTAAGGGTTTATGTTAAATATTTCAATGGAAAATCCAAAATAAAGAAAAGGAAAAGAAAGGAAGAGAAATATAAGCATACCACTGCTGTAAAGAAAGCCTGGGAAATGGAGTCGTAAAGAATGAAGGAAAAATTTCCGGATAGCTCTATGACGACCTCATCTGTAGGGTAAGGGCCCCAATTCGATAACAATCTATTACAATGGCCACTTCATTTGCAGATTTGTTGAGACCATATCGTTGTCTCAACACCACTACATTATCCAAGATGCCCTCGAATATGCAGAATATGTCATCTACAACTCGGAAAGATCTGCGCCATTCAAAAGCCACTGATTATAAAAACAGATCTACAAAAAAACAAAATTAAATTAAAGGAAAAAAGTGTGAATAGAAAACATACCCGGGTGTGAGAAGAGGCTGGTGCGAGGGCGTGTAGGCCATGGCACCGACATCTCCAAGTTTAATGCAGACAGTTCCATAATTATAGGAAACAAAAGATTGAACCACATCGCTGCCATTTTTCCTCTGGTCAAGATACAACTTGCTACCGACCCTGAGCAAGATAGCACTACACAAATTCAGAAATCAAATGCAGGTTTTGTTCCATTCAAATCCTTCTCGGGTTCCATAACTCTGCGTTCGGTCTCATTGTGACTTCCTTGCTTCTAGCGCTTCAATGTCCACTCTGCTCGCTGCCTCTTCTGACTATTTTGATGTTTGCGGTCTGGAGCCCGCCTCTTTACAAATTTAAACTTTTCAGCGGATGTGCATGGATCCATTCCATGGCACATGGCATGGCATGGCAGTTGGATGGCTTATTATGCCATGGAACGGCAGAGGTTTGTGTCACGGTAACGACGTTTGGGGGAGTGGAGTGGGCAGCCGGTCGGAGCTCTGACATGATGGACGACGGGAGTTCGTACATGGAAAACGGCTGCCGACAAAGGTTCAAAACGTTTGGGTTTTAGCTTACGCCGTAGTTCTTTTTTTAATTTTTTTTGGTTTGATTTTTTCTGAAATCTAGTGAGTTATGGTTGAATTCGTAGATTTGAGTTATTAAGATTGTATAATCTAAGTGCTCAAAATCTAGTGAAGCATAGTTAGATCTGCAGATTTGAGTGATTAAGTTTGTATAATCCAAGTGTCTTAGGGTTTTTAAGCACTCTGAATCTAATTATGCATTCAGAAATACAATTTAAAATAATGATTTTGTCCAGATTTACATGGCCGGATTCCATCCAAAACACCCAAAAAATAAAACGTTTAGCTAAAACATATTAAATTAATATGTTGTTTGAATTTGAAATTTCAATACTGAGGGAAATTTCAAAAAGACTTTGGATGTGACAACGTATCTCATGAATTTGTTAGTTTTTTTTTTTTTAAGGATACGTAGTATATGGATTAGTTTTTTATTAATATTATAATTTAGTTATTTTATTTTTTAATTTATTTATTACCAAAATCAATTTAATTTAATTTTGAATAAAATTAATAAATATATTATTAAAAAAATTTAAATTTTTTTTATTTTTTATTTTTAATTAAAAATAAAATAATATTTTTTTTCTTATTTGTATTTTTAATTGATTCTTTAAATCATAAAACAAACTCCAAAACATTATAGATTCCATATTCACACCTTTTCCACTTTTAACAGTACCTTCTCCTTTCGTTATAGATTTCATATTCACACCTTTTCCACTTTTAACAGTACGTCCTGGATACTTTCCTTAACCACAATTTTTATAATTTCCCCTATAGCAGTAACTTTCCCTTTTGGTCATGGATACTTTCTTTTCCACAATTTTTAGAATTTCAAAGCAGAAATTTTTAGAGTTTGCTTTTGGCCATGGATACTTTCTTTCATCACATTTTTTAGAATTTTAAAGCGGATTTTGAAATTTTTGAATTTCCAAGCAGCTGCAGCAACAAAATTTAGTATAGTATATTTTAGAATATTAAAAAAATCATAACGTATCTTTGTTATTAAAGTAAATAATTGAGGTTACATGAAATGATAAATAGGAGATTTTGTATTGATGCATCTCGAATTTAATAGTGTGTATAAAATATATAGAGATAGAGTTATTATAAACTTCTCACTATTTTATATATTGTTTTTTAAATTAATATTTTGTTTTGAGTGAATATATTAATGATTTATTGATTTTATATATTGTTTTTTAAATTAATATTTTGTTTTGAGTGAATATATTAATGATTTATTGATGTAAATGTTATGAGGTGATTTTATATTTTGTTTTGGGTGAGTATGATTATGATGATGATGATGATTAATGTCTATAAGATTAAAATTGGTTTATTGGACCTTAAGAAAAGAAAAAGATTATTTGGATTTCTTTAAATTGTTATTTGTATAAGTGGTCGCTTGGAGCACTTTATTAATGCAAAAGAAAAGGATTACAAAGAGAGTTTACAAGAGAGTTTCTCACAATGGATCATCAGCAAATGACCCTCCATGTTCTTTAAATAGAGATCATGGACCAATCATGATCCAGGTGGATATCGGTGGCCACCCACCTTTTCCGACTGGCTCAAAACTGTTTTCTGACAATTTACTATTTTTAGCAGGTTTTAACTTCTGGGACCATTTTGAGGGCCTAAATGAAGTTTTTTCGAGATTGAGGTTTTCAATGATAGCCAAAGGCATGATTGAACCCCCAAAATGAATCTCCTCGACGATACCTTTCCAACGAGCTATCACACGCCTAAAACGAAGATCGTATGCAAAAGTTACGACCTCAGGAACTTGATGTACTCACTTACCCAAACGGGGCCCACATGACTTTTGGCGCTTCATCTCCTAGGGTTAGGTTTTTGGATGTCTACAACTTTTGGCATTCCCGTTTATTGTAAAAGGGCCTTCAGAGCCTCATTGTAATCATCTTCTTGCGAATTCGAGTAGCCGTCACATCTCTTCTCAGAGATAAGCTACCACCATTCTAGCGAGTCTTTCACCCTGTATTTTTACAGTCTCTGTACATTTCTTTGATTAATAGAAATCATGTATTACTGTATATATGTGTTTATGGTTGCATCTCTGATACATTTCTGTTATATTATTGAATATCTGCAATATCTTTGTGCATTTCTTTATTATATCTCCACTCTCATTTCGTGTCGAAAATAATCTGGATCAAATCAGGTGCTAAGCCACAGATCAATGTTCGTTAAGTTTGAGGAAAATATGAACCGTTGGATCACTCTATGTCAGGGACATATCATGACAATCAGATTTTCTAACTACAAATGCATATTAATGCATACTAAAGAAACACACTTTTACCTAACGACATATTAGACCAAGTAGATCTTAACTAACTCCTAAGTGTCTAAATATCCTAACATCATCCCTTAAGAATAACTTGTGGTAGGATTGAAGGATTTCCAATAGTGACACAATAGGGGAAGGAAGGAGGCATTAGAGCCTATTCCTCCTTTGATGACAACTTCATGAACTCCTAACATAGATCAAAGTTTGGAAAACTTCTCTTATGTAAGAGACTTTGTGAAAATGTTTGCAACTTGATCTTCTGTAGGGAAAAATAGCACTTCTATAACTTGATCATGAATGAGTTTTCTAATGAAGTGCATGTGTAACTCGATGTGTTTACTGAGTTGATGTTGCACTGGGTCTTTGGTGAGCTTGATGGCACTCTTATTATCGCACCAAAGGTTGGTTGGATGCTCTTGTTGGAATCCAAACTCTAAAAGGATCTATCGAAGCCACAAGGCTTCTTAAATTGCATTTAATATTGCCCGGTACTTGCATTTAATATTGCTCGGTACTTTTTTGGCAATTTTTTTTGGTTTGATTTTGTCCGAAATCTAGTGAGGTATGGTTGAATCCGTAGATTTGAGTGACTAAATTTGTATAATCCAAGTGCCTGAAATCTAGTGAGGCATGGTTAGATCTGCAGATTTGAGTGACTAAGTTTGTATAATCCAAGTGTCTTAGGGTTTTAAAGCAAGTTGAATCCAATTATACATTCAGAAATACAATTTAAACAACTTAAAATAGTGATTTTGTCCATATTTACATGGCCGGATTCCATCCAAAACACCCAAAAGATAAAACGTTTAGAAAAATATATTAAATTAATATGCTGATTGAATTTGAAATTTCAACACTAAGAAGAATTTAAAAAAGACTTTGGATGTGACAATGTATCTCATGAATTTGTTAGATTTTTTTTTGGGACAGGTAGTATATGGATTAGTTTTTTTTGTTAATATTATAATTTAGTTATTTTATTTTTGAATTTATTTATTATCAAAATCAATTTAATTTAATTTTGAATAAAATTAATAAATATATTATCAAAATAAATTAATATTAAAATAATTTAAACTTTTTTATCTATATTTTTAATTAAAAATAAAATAATAAAATAATATTTATTTTTATTATCAAAATCAATTTAATTTAATTTTGAATAAAATTAATAAATATATTATCAAAATAAATTAATATTAAAATAATTTAAACTTTTTTATCTATATTTTTAATTAAAAATAAAATAATAAAATAATATTTATTTTTATTTGTATTTTTAATTGATCCTTTAAATCATAAAACAAACCCAAAAACATTATGGATTTCATATTCACACTTTTTTCACTTTAACAGTACCTTGTCCTTTCGTCCTGGATACTTTCTTTAACCACAATTTTTATAATCTCCCCTATAGAAGTAGCTTTCCCTTTTGGTCATGGATACTTTCTTTCCCACAATTTTTAGAATTTCAAAGCAGTATAGATTTCATATTCACACATTTTCCACTTTAACAGTACCTTCTCCAGTACCTTCTCCTTTCGGTCCTGGATACTTTCTTTAACCACAATTTTTATAATCTCCCCTATAGCAGTAGCTTTCCCTTTTGGTCATGGATACTTTCTTTCCCACAAATTTCAAAGCCGAATTTTTTAGAATTTGCTTTTGGCCATGGATACTTTCTTTCACCACATTTTTTAGAATTTTAAAGCAGACTTTGAAATTTTTGAGTTTTCAAGTAGCTGCAGCAACAAAATAAATTTAGTATAGTATATTTTAGAATATTAAAGAAATTATAACTTATCTTTGTTATTAAAGTAAATGGTTACATGAAATTATAAATAGGAGATTTTGTATTGATGCATCTCAAATTGAAGAGTGTCTATAATATATATAGAGATATTATAAACTTCTCACTATTTTATATATTGTTTTTTAAATTTATATTTTGTTTTGAGGTGAATATATTAATGATTTATTAATGTAAATGTTATGAGGTGATTTTATATTTTGTTTTGGGTGAGTATGATTATGATCATAATGATGGTTAACATCTATAAGATTAAAATTGGTTTATTAAACCTTAAGAAAAGAAAAAGATTATTTGGATTTCTTTGAATTGTTATTTGCATACACTACCACTTGGAGCAGTTTATTAATGCAAAAGAAAAAGATTACAAAGAGAGTTTACAAGAGAGTTTCTCACAATCGATCATCAACAAATGACCCTCCATGTTCTTTAAATAGAGATCATGGACCAATCAGGGGTTAAGCCATAGATCAATGTTCGTTAAGATTGAGGAAAGTATGAACCCTTGGATCACTTTATGTCAGGAACATATCGTGACCGACGGATTTCCTAACTAAAAATGCATACTAATGCATACTAAAGAAACACACTTTAACCTAACGACACATTACACCAAGTAGATCTTAACTAACTCCTAAGTGTCTAAATATCCTAACATCACCCCTTAAAAAAACTTGTGGTAGGATTGAAGGATTTACAATAGTGACACAATAGGAGGAGGAAGGAGGCATTAGAGCCTATCCCCCCTTGATGACAACTTTCTGAACTCCTAACATAGATCAAAGTTTGGAAAACTTTGCTTATGTAAAAAACTTTGTGAAAATGTTTGCAACTGGATCTTTTGTAGGGAAAAAAAGCAGTTCAATAACTTGATCATGAATGAACTTTCTAATGAAGTGCATGTGTAGCTCGATCTGTTTACTACGTTGATGTTGAACTGGGTCTTTGGTGAGATTGATGGCACTCTTATTATCGAACCAAAGGCTGGTTGGATGCTTCTATTGAAATCCAAACTCTAAAAGGATTTGTCGAAGCCACGAGGCTTCTTAAATTGCATTTAATATTGCTCGGTACTCTGTTTCTGCTGAACAAAGTGATAAAAAGATAACTTGCAAACATAACCTTCTCATCATCATGAACCAAGGATGAAAACATAACCTGAAGTAGACTTTTGATCATCAGGGTCTCCGACCCAATTTGAATCAGTGAAACCAACCAATAAAGGAGTCCCCCTAATTCCTGAACTATAATGTATCTCGAACTAAACTACACCACAGACATACCAAACTATCCTTTAACTGCTTTCCAATGGATTTCATGGGGTGTTTGCATATACCGAGCAACAAGACCAACAACAAGGGGAAGAAAAATTAGGATGGAATTTATTTTGGCTATAGGGGAAAATGTTTCATTATAGTCAATTCCTTCAAATTGGAAAAATCATTTGGCAACTAACTGAGCCTTGTGTCTTTCAACACTTCCATTTGATGCATACTTAGTTATGTAGGCCCATTTACATTTGAAAAGTTTTCTTCCTTTTGGAAGAGGTACAAGATCTCAAGTATCATTTTCCATTAAAGAATGATACTCTTCATTCATTGTTGTATCCCAATTTGGATGACCTAAAGCTTCTACAAATGTCTTTGGATCATGAGTCTTTGAAACTTGAGCTAAAAGACAAGAGTCTCATTGGAACTGTGAACGTGTCTAACGCTGATATGAAGGATCACCGAAAATATCACCAGTTGTTTCTCCTTTTGAACAAACCCATCTAGGAAGCAGTGGAGCTAGTGTTGGTTCAATTTCAAAGGACTCTTATGGAGGAAGGTGAGAAGGTGGAGGTGGATTTTCATCCTCATTGTCATCATCTGAAGAAGAAACAAGAATAGTAACAAAATAAGAAACAAGTGTTGAAGATGGATCGCAAGCCGAAGAAGGCACAATTGTTGAATTAGGCTCGCAGGCCAAGAGATTTTAATCAAATTTAACATCTCTTCTAAAAATAATTTCAGTATAATGTGGTTGAAGAAGTCTATAACCTTTGACATCTTCAAAATAACTAACAAATATACACTTCTCACTTTTAGGATGCAATGCTTTATTCTTCTTATGATGAATGCGAGGCCATGCTATACTACCAAATACATGAAAGTGACTTACATCTAGTTTAATTTTAGTCCAAGCTTCTTCCGGTGTTATATTTTTAAGATCCTTTGTGGGAGTGCAATTTACTATTTAATTTACACAATTGATGGCTTCCACCTAATGCTTTAGAATTAATCCATTAGATTGGATCATACAATTAGGCATTTCTTTTAATGTGCGGTTCTTTCTCTCAAAAACACCATTTTATTGTGGTGTATATGGAACAATGTGTTGCATTTGGATGCCCTGTGTAGTGCAGTAACTCGTAAAAGTATTGTTCACATATTCTCCTCCATTATCTATTCTTAACCTTTGAATTTGATGTCCAAATTGCTTTTCTACAAGGGCCTTGTAGGCTAGACTTGTCAAAAAATTCGCTCTTAAGTTTTAATAAGTAAACCCAAGTACGTCTGGAAAAGTCATCAATGAAAGCTAAGAAATACTTGCACCAAAAAAAACAAGGAGAAGAATGTGGACCACACAAGTCATTGTGAACAAGATGCAAAGGGCCCGAGGTGTGCCAAGATGCACATTTGTCAAAACTATCCGGATGATGTTTGCCGAGAACGTAACCATCACAAACACTATCTCTGCATGAAACAAGAGGAATACTAGTCACCATCTGTTGATAACATCGTTGTTGCAATGAGCGATAGTTTAGATGAGAAAATCGTTCATGCCAAAGTTTTCTCAAGTCATCGCTATGAAAAACTAAGACTAATGGAAAAAATAATGACCCAAAGTTGTCAAACTTGTACAACCTAGTAATGTTGTCATCAATTCTAGTTGCAAGATCATGCTTAGGATCTTTTAGATCCTTGATTTCAACTTGGTGAGGTGAAAACTCTACGGTTTTAACTTCACCTGAATGAGTGATTTAATATATTGATAGAAGGTTACAAGAAATACTTGGAACACATAATACATCATTGAAATGGCCATTATCTACTTAAATTGTTCTATATCCTACAACACTAATAGATCTATCATCACCAACACATATTTTCTTGGTGTTACATTCATTTAGAGCTTAAATTATGTCTTTATCCTTAGCCATATGATAAGATGATCAAGAATCAATAAGCCACTCATCAGAAGAAGAAGTTGCATTGAAGGAGAAACTAGAAGCAGAAAGTGCATATCCATGAGAAGAAGAAGAAGTAGTAGAATCAATATTGATGGTGTGCTTCTTTATTGTTGCTTCTAAAGATGCCATATTCTTGAAATATTTGGACTTGTCATGACCATCTTTATCACAAAAGTTGCAATGTATGTCCATCTTCTTATTTTTAGATTTTACTCATTTGTCACCATTAGGAGCTGAAGTTGTCTGAGTGGGTTTGGCACCCTTATGTTTCTTTTTGTTGTGGCGAGGATGTTGCTTCTTGGGATTCTTTGGTTTATCTTTCTATTGAGCGACTAAGGATTTGTTGGAGGTACCTGCAATGATGATCACTCCAAGTTGTACAAGTTTATCTTGCTCTCTAATCAAAGCATCGCAAAAGGACTCAAGAGTGGGTTTTTGATAAGTTTTCCCTAGAGCCTTTCTCATGGAATAAAAGGTAGATGCAAACACATAATATGCACTACCTAGCCTAGAAATAATAATATAGATGCAACTCTCTTCCTCCATCATTATCTCACATTCTTGACATAGAATTCCGAGTACTTTAAAGTTAGATATATAGTCTTCAATGCAACAAAAATCATTTGGAATTAAAGTCAATATTTTATTTTCTAACTGATGTGCTCGAATAATATTGTGTTTACCAAACACATATTCAATCTTTTCCCAAGCTTCATCAGGGTCATCAATTTCTTGAAGGTGGAACCTTAAATTAGGAGAGATGAACATTCTGATAAGTCCACATGCTTTGTCACTCCTATTAACCCATTTGAATTTCTTATAAACATCATGGGATTCTTTTTCCTTTCCCAAGGTAATCCGGTATAGGCCTTTACTTCTTAATAAATCCTCCATATGGGATTTCCATTGGAAGTAGTTGGTGTTGGTAAGTAAAAGATTACTAGAAGAATCCATATCAAATATGTAGATAGTTTGGATTTAAAAACTAAAACTGATGGTTTTGATGGAAACATCTCGAAAAATTAGGCGGTTTAAAAAAAGTCGGCACTAAAAATGGACTTCGGATGTGAAAGTTATGCCCTTTTAAAAAAAGGGCATAAACAATAACCAAAAAACCACGTGGTGGTGATATCCCTCCAAATAACCTCACTTTTACTAATAAGTTTCTTTATAAAGTGACCCACTTCTATAAAAACAAGTGGGGATCACTTTTACAATAAAGTAACTTTATAAAAGAAACCTGCATGCAAAATAAATAACTCAAAAATAAAATAGTAAAGCTACTTATAGTGTTTCACTTTTATACTTGAAGTGAAATACACTTCACAATGGAGCATGGATTTTTTTTTAAAAGTAAAAAAAAAAAGACTTGAACTCCAGACCTTTTACTTAAACTGTATTGTACCACAAACATAAAGAAGTATCCTTTTAGTTTCTTTCCAATAGATTTCATGTGGTGTTTTCATATACCGAGCAACCAGACCAACAAAAAAGGAAAGATCAGGATGGGTATGATTCAAATATAAGAGGCTACCAACTAACTGATGATACAATGTGGCATCAACTTCAGGAGAAGTACAAGTGGCAACAAGTTTGACTCCAGACTAGAAGGGAAAAGGGACTAGTTTAAAATCTTCCATGTGAAAGCGACGAAGAAGGTCACAAGCATACTTAAACTGGGAAAGAAAAATTCCTTCATTAGTTTGCTAAACTTGGATGCCAAGGAAATACTGCAAAAATCCGAAGTCTTTCATTTCAAATTTATTTTTAAAGCTATTTTTCTCATGGTTTAAAAGTTTTGAGTCACTACCAGTAAGGATAAGGCCATCAACATAAAGGAAAAGGATTATGAGATGGGTTCCTACTTTCTTGATATAGATATTAGGATCAGAATGGCATCTAGAGAATCTAGTGTCAATAAGAAAGATTTATATTTTGGCATACAAAGCTCGAGGAGCTTGCTTAAGATGATAAAGAGATTTCTTAATGAGAAAAATAAGGCCATGGTCATTCTGGACATAGCCATGAGGTGGTTCCATGTAGATTTAGTTTTGCAAATCAACATGCAAGAAGACAGATTTAACATCCATCTGATGGACCTCCTATTTATGTGAGGCGTCAAGGGAAAGAACAAGGCAGATCGAATTCATTTTTTCTATAGGGGCAAAGGTTTCATTATAATAAATTCCTTCAACAACAACACATTATGGTGAATATTTTATTCTGAGAGTTGAGACTGTGAAAGAAAGAAGAGGAAGTTAGAATAGGTGTGTTGTAGATTGTATCCCTTCATTTTGTTAGATAATAAAAAGGAAGGTCCTGACAATATCTCTGGTGGATGTATCCCATACTAGGGGAACCATGTATATATGTGTCTTTATTGTAGTGTGTATCTTCTATGTTTTATTTCCGCATTTGTTTTATTTTTTTGCTCTGTGATCCTGTTTTTCTAACAACTGGTATCAGAGAGAAACATAACTCGTAGGAAAAGAGGTTTCCTAGGTCAAGTGGGAGCAATGGAGGAAGACGGAAAGTTTAAGGTCGATAAATTTAATGTCCAAAACCACCAACTATGGAATATGCAAATGTCATATTATTTGTATCATAAGGATCTATTCCTACCATTGGGAGAATAACAAAGAAGTCGAAAACCATGAAGGACGAAGAATGGGAGGTTCTTGATAGAAAGGCATTGGGAATAATATAGTTGAGCCTAACAATGTCAGTGGCTTTCAATATTTCAAAAGAAAAGACAACAAAAGATTGATGGATGCATTGGCTAAATTGTATGAAAAACCCTTGGTGTCAAATAAGGTATTTCTAATGAAGCGATTATTTAATATGAAGATGTCAAAAGGTGGGTCTGTTGATGATCATTTAAATGAATTTAATATGGTTACTAATCAACTAAGTTTTCTATATGTGGACTTTGATGATGAGGTAAGGGATATTCTAATTTTGTGTTCATTGCCAAAAAGTTGGAATGGACTGGTCATGGTTGTAAGTAAATATGTCTATGGTTCAAACACTCTGAAATTTGATGTTGTTGTTGGTGTTATCTTTAGTGAGGAAATGCGACGAAAAGGAAAAGGTGAGACATTAGGTAATGTGTTGATATTGGAGAACAAGGGAAGACAAAAGGATATCAGAAAGGGATCATGGAAACACTAGAATTCTGGGAAGGGAAGATCCAAATACATACTAGGAAAGATAGAGTAATAGAATTGTGGGAAGAAAGGACATCTGAAAAAAGATCGTAGAGCTCCAAAGAAACAAAGAGATGGATAGTAGGAAAAAAATCATGAACAAAATGTAACAAGTGATTTGCTACAAAATGCTTTGATTCTTTTTGTAGATAATATTTCTGAGTCTTGGGTAGTAGATTCAGGGGCTTCATTTCATATCACACCCCATAGGAAACATTTTCAAGATTATGTTCAAGGTAATTTTGGACAGTTTCATTTGGGTGATGATGCATCATGAAAAATTGTTGGAATGGGAAAGGTACAAATAAAGAAAAATAATGGAAACCAATGGTTGTTGAAAGAGGTAAGATATGTTCTACATCTAAGAAAAAATATGATTTCAATAGGGTAGTTGAAAAGTGAATGATGCATATCTACATTTATAGATAAGGCGTAGAAGGTCACCAAAGGATCACTAGTGATAGAAAAAGGAGATAAGGTAGGCACATTGTATTTATGTACTAGTAATATTGACTCTTATATCTCTTTAACTTATACAAGAGTGGATACAACACTATGGCATCATAGGCTTGGACACATGAGTTAGAAGTGGATGCAGATAGTTCACAAAATAAATTTGTTACCAGATATTAAGCAAATTGATTTGGATTTCTATGAGCACTGTGTTTATGGAAAACATAAGAGAGTCATATTTATCATAGTTGGAAAGCAAAACATGGGTGAAAGGTTATAGCTTGGGCATATAAATGTATGGGGACCAACTCATGTATCATATCTTGGTGGTTCTCGTTATTATGTTACTTTTATTGATGATGAAACTAGAAAAACTTGGGTTTGTTGCATTCGACAAAAATCTGATGTTTTTGACACTTTTAAGAAATGGAAAGCTTTGGTTGAGAATGAGATAGGAAAAAAGTTGAAGTGTCTCAGATCAGACAATAGAGGTGAATATTGTAGCAAGGCGTTTGATGATTACAATCCATACCATGGGATTCATAGATATAATATAGTTCCAGTAACACCAGAAGAAAATGGTGTGTGAGAAAGGATGAACATGACAATCATGGAGTGTGCAAGGAGTATGATATTGTATGCAGGGTTTCCCTTACCATTTTGGGAAGATGTTGTAAATAATGTTGTTTACCTAATAAACAAAGGACCTTTGAGCTATTTGGATGGTGGCATTCCAGTGCTGGCATGGAATGGTAAAAAGGTAAATTATTCATTTTTGAAGACTTTCAGTTGTGAAGGATTTGTCCATATTGATAAAGAAAATATAACAAAGCTTGTAGCAAAATCCAAAAAGTGTACCTTTATTAAATACGGTGTTAACAATTTTGCTTATCACTTATGGGATTATGAAAATCACAAAAGAATTAGTAGTATAGATGTCATATTCAATGAGAAGGTCATGTACAAAGATCAATTGTAGGGAAAGAAACATGAAAAAGAAAAATTAAAATACACAATTCTTGATGAGATCACTAAATGTTTTTTCCAAAGGTAACATAAAATCAAAATGTACAACACATTAGAAGATACTTATTGCTGCAAACTAGGGTTCGAGCAAACTCAGCCGCCACATACTGAATCGAAAGATGGCAGCCCCACAGGGGCCCCTGGATCGCAGGGAAGGGGCGCCAGCCGGCGTCTCCTACAGCCGAGTAACAACCAATGAAATCCATGAAGCAGGAGCAAAGCGTCGGACCTTTGAAACTCCCCCAGACATGCGCGCACAGTTACTGGAAGAGGGAACCCTCAAAGACAAGGAAATGGATACCGACCCAACTAAAGGAAAAAGCCCCACACACGCTTCAGTACCATGGATGCCCGAAAAATGCATCCCGCAGGCACCACAAGCCCTAAAATACGTGGTCAGCTCACCACGCATCGAGGAATAGAATCAGTACATGAGAGACAACGCCTTGATAGGAAATTTTTTAGGGCTTTGGCCCTCTGAGCGGGATTTGATCAAATGGATACAGTATTGGTGGAGGCCAAAAGGACACTATGATCTCTAGCTGGGCTCCAAGGGATTCTTCACAATCATCTTCCACAACCTTAAGGATCGCCACCGAGTTTTTGATGGAGGGCCATACTTCTATAACTCGGCCGACCTATTCCTGAGATTCTGGACAGAAAAGTTCAGCCCTGAAAAGGAAGACTTCGCCCATGCCCTGGTATGGATCAGATTGTATTCACTCCCCCAGGAGTTTTGGTTGGAAGAAGTCCTTGCAGGAATCGGCAACACCATCGGCATCTACGTCAAATATTCTGAAGCCACAAAGAAATGGCGCTACACATCATATGCTAGAATCTGTGTATATCTGAACATAGTTAAGCCGCTTCCAGGATCCATTACTCTGGAATATCACGATGAGGACTGGTCCCAAACCATCGATTATGAACACATTCCCTTTCGATGTAGAAAGTGCCACGAACATGGTCACCTCTTCAGAGAATTCCCTCTCAATATGATCAACACAGACGGAAATCCAGAAAGCACCAAGGATAAGGAGGGATTCGTGCAACCAACGGGAAGAAGGCGACAAGGAGGATGCAAGCCACTCACCCAGGTAAGAAAAGATCCCTCCACCAGTAATAAATATGCAATCCTGCAGGATCAACCAGAAAACCCAACACCTCCGGAAAATCTGAATACATCACCCCCGCTTAATGAGCCCCAGGCCGAGGGCCATGGCCCTGCACAGCCCCCAAAGATTGGGGAAGCGGAACAGGCCCCCCCAGGCTTGGCACGGGAATCGACAGGTCCACAGGAGGTCTAAGCTGGAGACGAGGAGATGGAGCTGGAGGAACCGGATCTCGCTGGAGTGGATCTGGAACACCTGGAACATGCCTATCGCCATCAAAAACTATACACCATACCCAGGGATCAGCTGAGAAAGGTGCACAAGGTATTTCTTAACTCCTCGGCAGGATCATCGGCTCGAGCCAGTAAAGCCCTAGGAATCCAGGGCAGCCAAACAAAAAACTCAATCAAAAGCCAAAAAGAGGAAAAAAAGAGAGGCAGGAAATCCACAAACAAACTCATACAAGAAATAGGAAACTTCATGGTAAACTCGGGGCAGATCCACCTGATCTCGGATAGCTTCCCGCCTCTCCCCACCCCCCCATCCTCATGAAGATCATCTCATGGAACATTAGAGGCCTCAATGGTCGTAGCAAGAAGAAACTGCTACGAGAAATGATCATAGCGGAAACCACAGACGTTGTACTATTGCAAGAAACAAAATGCACCTCAGAAGACATCGATCGGCTACTTCCCTACTGCTGGAAACAAGGGAAAGCGGTTTCGATCGATGCCACAGGGACAGCTGGAGGAGTCGCTATCCTCTGGAATACCAACATTGTGCTGATGGAAAATTTCTCTGCAACAAGGTGGTCTATCACAGCAGAGCACAGGCTAATAGGATCCAATAAGCCTGGTCATCTCACCAGCGTTTATGGACCGGCCAATCCAAGGGAAAAACAAGCGTTCCTCAGAAGCCTGAGATACTTATCGAGCTTAACAAATCAGAACAACTGGATTCTTGGTAGAGACTTCAACATCATTCGCAACCCGGAAGAAAAAAGGGGAGGGTCAAGGCGACTAGACCAAGACTCCTACGGATTCAACAATCTAATAGAGGAAATCCATCTCATTGATGTGGACACTAGAAACAGAACCCATACCTGGACAAACAGAAGAACTGGGGTGCATCAAATAGCCTGCAAATTGGACCGTTTCCTCCTATCGGAACCTCTGATGTTGGACGGCATAGAAATGGAAGCTACCATCCTGAATCTCCCAGGATCAGACCACTGGCCCGTACAACTCTGGCTGGATGTCCCAGCCACCCCTGGAAAGAATCCCTTCAGATTCGAACAATTTTGGCTAGATCACCTAGATTTCCAGGCAAATATCCAGGATTGGTGGAGGCAGGCCGAGATACCTAAGGGCTCCAAAATGTATCGCTTCCAGCAGAAGCTCAAAAACCTCAAGCAAACTCTTAAACTCTGGAATAAGCAAACTTTTGGAAACATTTTTGATTCCCAAAGACAGCTGTCGAGGAAAATGGATGAGATACAGTACCAAATTAGGGAGCAGGGGATCACGGACGAGCTAAGAGCACAGGAACTCAAAGTGGCCCAACAGATCGACGACAGGAATAGACAAGAAGAAATATTGTGGAAACATAAGTCGCGTGTTCAATGGCTCAGGGAAGGGGAGCGCAATACCAAGTTCTTCCACCGAACAGTCATCTAGAGAAGGCACTCCAATAAAATTACGCATCTTATATTGGAGGGAAGGGAAACCCTTCACTCCCATGCGGATCTGGAAACAAACTTGATTGACTACTTTCAAAACCTCTTAACCGAGACCATCCCAAATAGACAAGCAGCAATCCATAAAATTACAAGGCATGTGCCCTCGCTTGTAACTCAGGAGAAAAATGCTTCCCTTCTCCGACCCTTCACCATTGAGGAGGTGGACCAAGCGCTGCAGGAAACCCCAAAAAGCAAAGCACCAGGCCCAGATGGCTTCACCAGTGACTTTTTCCACTATTGCTGGCCAATGATCAGAACTGAGGTCTGGGAAATTCTGGAAGATTCAAGGGTCACATGAAAAGTCCTCCAAGCATTCAATGCCACCTTCATCGCCTTAATTCCCAAAGAGGGGCAGGCACATCAAGCCAAGCAATACCGGCCTATTGCACTCTGCAATGTAATCTACAAACTCCTTACGAAGGTAATAGCCAGGAGACTTAAGCCGATCTTACTAGCAATTATCTCCCCAGAACAATCAGGCTATGTTGAGGGAAGACAAATCTTGGATAGCATCATTCTGGCTCATGAAGTAATCCACTCCTTGCAAAGTACCAAAACTCTAGGTATGCTTCTCAAACTAGATCTCTCTAAGGCCTTTGATAAGTTAAGCTGGGAATACATGAGAGCAATGCTTTTAGCTTTTGGTTTCGCTCAAACCTAGGTAGACTGGATTTTGAATTTAACCTCCTCGGCTTTCTTCTCCCTTCTGGTCAATGGCGTACCCTCACGACCCTTCTCCCCCTCAAGAGGAATCCGGCAGGGTGACCCCCTCTCCCCCTTCCTCTTTGTTATTATGGCTGAAGGACTCAGCCGTTCCATCCACACAGCCCTAGAACAAAACCGTCTGACAGGCTTGCCCCTGCATGGTATCTATCCCCCTATCTCACACAGCCAGTTTGTAGATGATACGCTTTTAATGGATAGCCCCACTGTGCGAGAAGCCAACTCTCTACTGGAGGTTCTCCAAACTTTCTCTGATGCCTCAGGACTGGACTACAACAAGTATAAATCCAAAATCTTCTTCTTCAACACACCCCCTCAGATTTAGCGTCATATCTCTGAGATTCTCGATTTCAACAGGAGATTCCTTCCATCCAAATACCTCGGCTTACCCCTGATTGACAACGCCCTTCGGAACTCCTCTTGGGAACACCTTCTATCCTCCTTCTCCAAAAGACTCTCCTCCTGTACCTTTAGAGCTCTGAATCTCTCGAGTCGACTCATCCTGCTCAAAGTTGTCTTACAAGCGCTACCGATTTATGCTTTCTCCATGCTAGCCGCCCCAAAATTCATCCTCAACACTATTAAAAGCTTGCAGCGAAACTTCATCTGGCAGGGCCTCAACAAAGAGAAAAAAATGGCCCTAGTAAGCTGGGATAAGCTCTGTCAGCCCAAACATCACGACGGTTTGGGATTAAGGGATCCATCTATTATGAATAAGGTCCTCAGTGCCAAAATCTGGTGGCGTTGGCTAAAAAACCCCAGCGACCTTTGGGAAAAACTATGGAGGAAGAAATACACCCCCAATACAGCTAAGCTAAACCTAATCAGATGGAATGGCGACAACCCGGGCTCTCTAATATGGACAACGGCTAAGCAGAATAGACAACTGGTTACTCAACATGCTTTTTGGGAGATAGGGAATGGGAAAACGACTCTTTTCTGGCAAGATTCCTGGCAACAGTGGCCAGCCCTGAGCAAGGAGGTCTGGGCTCGTGACATTTATCCTCGAGACACACAGGTAGGCCTGACAAGAGTAGCATATTATTGGCAGGACAATCCCTTAGAGGACACATGGCGCTGTTGGCATTTGGATGAGGAGCGCCTTAACCTGGGGGCGCATGGAGACTTGGAATCTCTGCAAGAGGAATTGACCAAACGAAGAATCCCCATAATTGTCGGAGAAGATATTCTTAGATGGGGCCACAAGCCACGGGGCTTCTTCAACACACAGGAGGCCTACCAGCTCAAAGCCCAGTCAGACTCTCCCCCAAACTCGGAAGTTTGGGTAAAAATTTGGAACCTCAAGCATTGGCCGAAAGTCACACTCTTCTTATGGCTAGTCTCGCACTCAAGTATCCTGACCTGGGACAATCTCCTGAAAAGAGGTTTTGTGGGACCATCCTTTTGCATACTGTGTGGAGAGGCAGAAGAAACCATGAATCACCTCCTCAATACCTGCCCCTACACAGCTCAAATTTGGGATCAAGCAGCGCTCATCATGCGCTCCTCAGATCGCCACAGAGATAGCATCTTAGCAACCATCACGCATTGGAGGGATCAGGCGTTTCACTCTCCCCTCCTCAATCGCATCTGGCAACTTCTACCTGGCTTTATCCTGTGGCAAGTCTGGAAAGAAAGGAATCACAGAATCTTCAAAAACGCCTCTCTCCCTTGGCAACTTTGCTGGAAACAATGCTATCGCAACATCCTGGAAACCCTCAACCTCAGGAACTGGTCCAATGAGGATCGGGCTTGCCCTCCCTCCGATCTCTCTATACTCAAGCACTGGACACCTCTTCCCACTCTTCATTCGCCACCCCTCCCCTCTTCCTCCTTCTCCCCCTTGTGCAGCCCCTCCCTCTGGTCTCCTCCTCCAGAGACTTTTGTTAAACTGAACTTTGACGGAGCCTCCAAAGGAAATCCTGGCGCAGCAGGCTATGGGGTCTTCATACATAACCATTACGGGCACATCCTTGACATAGCAGCTGGGCCCCTTGGGCATACTACGAACAATGTAGCAGAACTCTGGGGACTCATCAAGGGCCTGCAGCTAGCCATCAAAAACAACTACACTCAGATGATCGTAGAAGGGGATTCTCAGCTCATCATCAGTCTGGTACACCGAATCTCACATCGGACAAGGCCGGAAAGCATCTCGCCCAGCTGGAGACTGTCACATGGCTTACAAATTGTAGCAGATCTAATGCAACACAATCAGGTTATCATTCCAACACACATCAGACGAAAAGCTAATCAAGTTGTTGATGAGTTAGCTAATTTGGGCGCTAACTGGAGAGGACCAGACCTCCACTGTAATGCAGTCCAGGATCAACATCACCCTACCCTCCTGCAATGCATTCGCAAAGATGGAATGGTGGATGCTCCCCCGGATGGGGTGTCAGAGAGCGAGACGTGGCAAAATCTAGGTGATGGCAATGGGCAGCGTGGCATTGAGCCACGTGATGGGCTTGTGTCACAGCCCACCACCCTACCCAACATTTAAATGAGTTTTAATGTGGCGCGAGGGAGCATTAACACTCCAGTCCTCTCCTCCTCAACGCAAATTTGGATGGCTTCATTCATTATGTATCGGTTCTATTTCTATCCGTCGACTGCAGAACCCCTCCCATTGCAGCGCAACTCCCCCTCTGTTGATCTTCGCTGGAGTAACGCGGTCTCGGGTATCACACTTCACCGAGAGGCTTTAGTCTTCTTGGCCAGCTGCATAGGATTATCTATGGCTCGACCCAAGGGCCGACCGAGGCGAGGCTCCCCCTGGAAGCCTCGAAGACCCTCGAACTCCCCCTCTGAATCGACTTCCACCGACTCCTCCCCTCGCCAGCAGTCTCATTCCATCCATGTCTCGTTATGCGCTCTGCAACTCAGCTCCATGGCCATCATTTCTCGCACGCCAATTTAAATTTTGCAGTTATCTCAAGTTCCCTCAGCGCTTCCGTCCACCTCTGCGCCTTCCCATGACCCTTTGGGCAATTCGAATGGTGGCCCTTCTCCTTACAGTCATCCCAATCGCGCAGGTCCTGGTCTTCATGAGACTGTTGATAAAATGCAATTCACAGAGAGTCTGTCTGCATTACATGATCTAGTTTTTGAACTTCGGAGCGAGGTAGCGGACCTACAGTACCGCATACAAGCAACAGAAGCCAAGGTGGAAAGCTTCTTGCAAATTATCTCGTTTATGCACGAGACCTTATTTGCGAAGCCTGTAGACACCAGCCTAATGGAAAATCCTGAAGCCGATAATGAGGAAGCACAGGACAAGATGTAGAATCCCATGGATTTAGACCGGGAGCCGGAGAAGCGAGAGGACGGCGTCGAGGAACCTGCATGCAAAGAAGCAGCCAATGAGCAATGGGACTATGGAGTGACGTATATCGAAGAAGAGCCTTGGCCCGAAGACCTTTCAGCCACATGGCCTACCTACCAACCAGGTGTCTAATCTTAGTGTATGTCTGTTTACTTAGATTCTAGTCCTAAAAGACATCAGTATGTTTTCTTTTGTCGATGGTTTATATCAAGACTTGTATGCTCAAGGAACTAGACAGGCTGGTTGGACTAGTTTCCCCACTCTGGGGTAGTCTAGCAACTGCAGCCTGGTCATCACTGTATTTTGGGACTCTGTTTCAGACTTTTGAAGGATATTAATATAATATTACCTCTTATTTACAAAAAAAAAAAAATCAAAATGTACAACAACAGGAGAAACAAGTACCTCAAACTCCTGCAATTATTGTTAGAAAATATACTAGGTTAAGTAGACCCCCTAAACAATACTCCCCTTCATTGTATTACTTACCGTTGACTGATTCTTTTGAACTAGAAAGTTATGAAGAGGCAATGCAGGTAGAAACTAAAAAGAAGTGGGAGAAAGGCATGAAAGAGTAAATTGATTCCTTGGTAAATAACCATACTTGGGACTCGATTTTGTTTCATGTAGGAAAAAGAGCATTGCAAAATAAATGGGTTTACAAGTTCAAGGAAGGAGATGGAGGAAGAAAGCGGTACAAGGAAAGACTTGTTGTAAAGAGGTTTGCACAGAAGAAAGGTATAGATTTTGATAAAATATTTTCTCTTGTTGTTAAAATGACTTCAATTAGGACTATTTTAAGTCTTGTGGCAGTAGAAGATTTTCATCTTGAACAGTTAGATGTAAAAATAGCATTTCTCTAGGGGATTTGGAGGATGAGATTTATATGAAGCAACCAAATGGGTATGAGATCAAAGGAAAAGAGAATTTGGTATGTAGGTTGAAAAAGAACTTGTATGGCCTAAAGCAAGTTTCAAGGCAATGGTATTTGAATTTTGACAGGTTTATGACAGAACAAGGTTATACTAGATGTCATTATGATCATTGTGTTTATTTTAGGAGGCTAGAAAATGGAAGCTATATTATCTTGATATTGTATGTAGATGACATGCTTGTTGCAAGGGAAACCATGTAGGATATAAATGTGCTCAAAAGTAAATTATCTAATTCATTTGCGACGAAGGATTTGGGTGCTACAAAGAAAATTCTTGGTATGAGAATAATAAGAGACAGGAAAAATCATAAATTGACATTGTCTCAAGGTGAGTACATAGAGAAGGTGTTGGAGAGGTTTAGAATGTAGAATGCAAAACCAACTAGTACACCTTTAGCCATCCATTTCAAACTAACAAAGGGAATGTGTTCCAAGACATATGAGTAGATAGAATACATGCCCAGGGTCCCTTATTCATCAATAGTTGGTAGCTTGATGTATTCAATGGCGTTCACAAGACCTAATATTGCAAATGAAGTGGGAGTTATGAGCATGTATATGAACAATCCAGGTAAAGAACATTGGGAGGCAATAAAGTGGATTCTCAGGTATTTTAAATGTACTAGTACTCATGCATTATGTTTTGGAGGTTAAGACACTATTCTATAGGGATATGTTTATTCATATATGGCTGGTGATAAATATAGCAGGAGGAACACCACATGGTATGTTTTTACTGTAGGTGGAACAATAATAAGTTGGATTTCAAAGATGCAAAAGGTTTTTGCTCTTTCAAAAATAGAAGCAAAGTATGTTGTTGCTACAGAGGCTAGTAAAATGATGATTTCCTTACATATTTTTATAGAGGAAGTGAGAAAGAAATAGGAGAATAGTAGATTGTACTATGGAAATGAGACCACCATTCATATTGCAAAGAACTTAGTCTTCCATTCTAAAACTAAGCATATACAACTCATGTAACATTTCATACGATCTATCTTGGAAGATGGACATTTGAATTTGGAAAAGATACATACTAGCCAAAACCCTGCAGACATGTTAACAAAGACAGTAACCAGGGAGAAACTAAGTTCCTTCTTATTTTCCGTTAGCCTTCAAGCATGAAGGTGAAGATAAGAAATTTTCTAGGTAGAAGGTAGATCATAGTCCAATAGGTATAATAGTAGTGGAGTTGTTGTGATCAATCTCCGAGTGGGAGATTGTTGATTGTGGAGACTGATTATCTTCCTAATTCATATGCAGGTCAAAGAAACTACAATATACACAATTCAAATATTGTAATTTTGTAGTCAATCTGGACCATTCATTATAAGATTTTGGATCTAATGATAGAAGTTATGTTAGGTTTTTTTTCCCTAGAAGGAAACCCTCTTTTATGAGGGAATTATATTGCGGCTATGTATTATGGGAAATATTGTATTATGAGAGAGGAGAATGTGATATAAAGAAGAGGAAGTTATAGTGGGTGTGTTGTAGGTTGTATCCCTTCATTTTGATGGATAATAAAAAGGAAGGACCTGACAATTTCTCTAGTGGATGTATCCCACACTAGTTTAACCATGTATATTTGTGTCTCTATTGTATTGTGTATCATTTGTGTTTGGTTTCTGCATTTGTTTTATTTTATTGCTCCACGATCCTATTTTTCTAACACATAATGTCGTGGTCAACATACTTTAAACTTGGTATCAAACCTATCACGTCTTCTTCCAAAATCACTCCCTATGGAATATCTAGCTCCATGAGTGGTTACTTCACTTCTTTCTGTAAGTTGACCATTTGTTTGGATAACTTTCATGGTGGCATGTAATCCCTGGGGAATCTTGATGCAAAGGAAGATGCCTCTGGTGTATCTTCCACTACAGGTGTCATTATTGGTTGACTATGTCTTTTCTTTGGTATTGATGTTGAAGTCGTTGCTTCCTTGGGTGGTGCCATCTTCCTATGAAATTGTTCTCTCCGTACAACTGGGCTCTGCATCTTGGCTCTACAACTTGAATCTCAATGAAAACTATAACTGACAATAATCTTCCCTCGTCAACCCTCTTCTTTCTTATATACCTCATCGCTAGCTGTTAGCTTCCCTTTGGACCTTTAATTTCCATCTAATCCACTAGTGTTTTTCATTCATTACCTGTCATAATGCTTCATTAACTCTATATCTTCTATGAATTATCCATTAGATTCTCCAACTTGTCAAAAGATTCTTTCCAATATGCATTTATGGTTATGCAGTGCCACTACTTTGTCGTCATGGTAGATCTTTATTGCATGTCATGTCATGGATTTTCTTAAGTGATCTTAGATTTTATCTGCATGATCTCTTCTCTCTACTCGAACTTGCTTCCATTTTCCAGCACTCTTCTTATTGTGTGTTTCTCTTCTGTGACATTTTCCTTCTTTTCTTTTTTACCTACTAATCTCAATTGCTTGGAATCTTCAACTTTCTACTTCTTCCCTAAACCATTTTCTTTCTTTTTCCTTCTTTTTTTTTGCATTTTCTTTCTCTAGTACACTATAATAAAATTTCTATGGTACATATCCTGTGTAAATCACCTAGTGTGTGGAAGGATAATTTTCCCTATACAATTTCAACTGACTCCTGTTAACTAGTCCTTCCATGACTTGTCCATCCAATTTTTCCATCTAAGCAATACTTTCTTATGTCACGTATATGATCATGTATGGCCCCATCCAATGCATCTTGAAATTCACAGGCTGTTCTAAGAACTTACTTTCATAGAGAAGTACTAAATCTCCTATCTATAACTTCTTTTGATTGATGTGTCTATCATGCCATGCTTTCTTATGTGCCTTCCATACTTGCTTATGGAACCCTGCAACAAATCGGTCTTCCTCTAATACCAATAATAGTGATAGTATTTATTCTATTGTACTGAATTCCGTAAGGTTTGTCATCGCAACAATGCATGGACTTGGTACAAGAAACTCCATGGGAATGATTGCTTCTTGGCCATACGCTAATCTAAAGGGTGTATCACCTGCCAAATTCTTGCATGTAGTTCTATAATCCCATAACACTTTAGGAATAATTAATTCCCAGTCATCCCATCCTACATTAAATACCTTTGTCAATACATTCTCCAGTATCTTATTGAAGGCCTTCACAGTTCCATTTTCTTGAGGGTGATATGGAGTGTTATTTTGATGTTGAATCTAGAACTCTTTTGTCAATGTTGCAATTGTCTTGTTCAAAAAGTGAGTCCCTCGATCACTCAAAAGTACTTTAGGACACCCAAACCTTGTAACTACATTCTCAAATAAGAATTGTGCAATTGTCTCTATGCTGCAATCTGTAACTAGTTCTTCCTCTTCCCATCATGTCAAGTAGTTTTTCACAGTAATTATGTACCTGGCTCTTGATCTCCTTGTTGGTAGATTAATTTTTCTGATAAAAAATATTGCCCATTTTTAAAATTCATGTAAGGTGACTTACAGATTCAAAGGCATATCATCCCTTCGTGAAAACCTTCCTACTCTCTGACAAACATCGCATCTATGAAAAAAATCCTTAGTATCCTTATGGAGGGTGTGCCACCATATCCCTACGTGCAAGATCTTCTGAGAGATTTCCTTTCATACATAACGACCTCCTCCAATTCCAGCATGTGCCTCCACTAGGATCATTTATTTCATGTTATAATACACCTAATCTCAGTATCCCATGTTTTCCTAACTTATATAGATTTCCTATGATCAATCGATAATCCACTACTTTAACCATTAGATGCTTCTTCTGTGTTTCTATCATTGTGGATGGATCCACTCATGTACTTGGAAATTGGAAAATATTTGTAAAGTAGTCATCTACCATTTGAATTTTAAATAAATGCGCATCTGGTAAACTATCATCTAGGCTCCTTGCTTCTTCTTATGTCAGTATTCATGATAGATGGTCTAGTCCCACATTTAGTTTCCATATCTTCACAATGAAATTGAAGTCATACTCCTAGAACAACAATAACCATTTTCATATTCTCCCCCCCCCCACCCCCTGACACTTTCTTGTTCAATAGGTATCGCAGTGTAGAGTGGTTCGTACACATCTTGAAATGTGACCCCAACAAGTAGTGTATGAACTTATTCAAGGCATAAACCATTGCCAATCCTTCCCTTTTGTCACAATGTAATTCTTCTTAGTAGATTTCTCGTGATCAACTGATAATCCACTACTTTAACCATTGGATGCTTCTTTTGTGCTATTGTCATGTTGGATGGATCCACTCATGTAGTTGGAAATTGGACAATATTTGTAAAGTAGTCGTCTACCATTTGATTTTTAAATAAATGTGCATCTGGTAAATTATGATCTAGGCTCCTTGCATCTTCTTCTATCAATATTCATGAAAGATGGTATAGTCCCACATTCAGTTTCCCTGGCTTCACAATGAATTTAAAGTCATACTCCTGGAACAACAATAACCATTTTCACCATTTGCATATTCTCTTCCCCCCCCCCCCNAGAGTGGTTTGTACACATCTTGAAATGGGACCCCAACAAGTAGTGTATGAACTTATTCAAGGCATAAACCATTTCAAATCCTTCCCTTTTTGTCACAATGTAATTCTTCTTAGTATTTAACAACTTCCTGCTAAAAAAGGAAATCATATGGTCTAACTCTCCCTCTCTTAGCTGGGATAATACTGCACCAAGCGTTATCGACGATGCATCCACATGAACGTGAAATTGTTTCTTCCAATATGGGAACACCAGAATGGGAAAAATTACCAACTTATGCTTCAATAAGTCCATACCTTTCTTAAATTATTCATTCCACTGAAAATTAGTTTCTTTATTTAATAAATTTTCCATCGGAGTTGTAATCTCTGCATAACATTTAATAAATTTCATGTAATATCCCTTATGGACCAATGTTTTTCTCAATTGTCTTACTGATGTAGGAGGTGAAAAATAAACAATCATAACTATATTTGTAGGATCAACGAAAAAACCTTTCTTGCATACAACATGGCCTAACAATATCCCAAACTATGCACAAAAAATATCAGATTTTCTATATAATCTCTCAATCATCTAAACACAATCCAATCATCTAACTACACTTCAAGAAACTTATGAATAAATTCCTTAAAGGTTGCAACAACTACTCTATAAAACACAATAGATCCATTCTTTAATCCAAATGACATCACTGTGTATTGGCCGCTTCCCCATTTTGTCGCAAATGTCATATTATGTATGTCTTTTGGAGTAATCTTGATATGATGATATCCTGAAAATTCATTAGTAAATGAGTTTCCCTCCTTCCCTCTTGTTATTACTATAACAATTTCTTAGAAGCCCAGTCTCGAGATTTGGTAGGACGCTAAATCGTCATAAGAAGCGCCATAGGTTAGTAGGAAGGGTCACATCTGGTGGACAGGGCTAAATTTAGCGGATATTTGAGGGAAATAGGATCTAACGGGTTGTGGATCATGGACGTCGCCGATCAATGGTCATGGAGCGCATCGGGCCCAAAACTAGCACATAGTTTAATCTCTTGAGGGCGGACCGATAATAAAACCATGGTTTCGCATCGAAGCTACATGGCGCCTCCAGACGTATATCAGGGGGAAAAGTGGGTAAGCACAAAACCGCTCAACCACATCTCGATGCCACGTGTTCTAATATCATCGCATGGTGAAATAGATGGTCGGTCAAATCACCTCTTGCCATTCGTTCGAGTACTTTTCATCCATGCGATGCCATATGAGCGCCACAAGATAACCGATTTGAAGGGTCATCATTTTGAATAGATTGGCCAAGCATGAAAAAACATTGTACTTATAAGTACTTTTGTCTGTAGTCCATGATTGGAACTCAATGACTACTGTCATTCGAAACATGGGTTACATTACTCTGTTTTGGGCAATTAACATTCTATTTCAGAGCGGGGTAATCACAGGTCGAATCATTCAACTAAGGAAGATAATTTTATATTTTCTTAAAACCGTGGAAAATGGATAAGACAGACCAGACAACTTCCGGTGAACCAATATTTTCAACTAATATGAAAAATTCAGCATTGAAGAAGAAATAGAAGCTGGTTGCACGAATATTAGAAATGAAATTTCATACAAAGTCTGTAGAAGAGCCAAGAGAAGATAAAGAGGTCCAATTAAATCCCATCATGAAGGATTTAATCATCCATGGATACGCAGATGAGAACCCCACACAAGATGTCAAGAGGAACTGGTGCAAGCAATAGAAGACAAAGGTTAAAGCTGAGGTGGTTGAAAGCGTTGGAGAAAACCAGCCTTCTTGGCTTGACACTTAAAAAGATGAAATTACTAGCCTGAAATAGTTTTCAAGATAAATTGAGTATGTTTCAGAGAATTTTGTAATGATGTAGACATGCGGCATTCAAATCAAAAATCTCAAAGATGTCAATTTTTAATTATAAAGTCCCCTAGAAAATAGGAGTACAGTTGTTATAAGTTACTCCTTCGTTGTAATTGATGTGTATTTTTGGTATCTTGGGAAAGATTATTCGTTTTGAATCCTGGATGTAATTTATCTATATATACTATTAAAAATATAAATGAAGTGGTTGGATTGACTAGAGAGGGACCTGCCCTCGTAGCAGGAGGACTATGTAACTTTTTGGAGCTAAATCAAATATATATATGCATTGGCCTTTAAAGTCCCCATGAAAAGATTCTAATGGTGGTGATATGAGATTTGTTTTCTCTCATAGCATGTGTTTCTTGTATTCCTAAATTCCATTTACACTTTCTTCTGTTCAAATTGAAGACTTAAAAAGCTCATAATTCATCGTATGATGCTCTCAGCTTAAGAAATTTGAACTATGTGTGTTTATTCTTAATTGAGTCAGAATTCATTTTAGAAATTCTCAGATGCAATTATGTGTTTTCTCTTTCCTCTTGCACCCTTCTTAAATACCATTTACAAATCAGATTCAGTGCCTCATTTAGCATTTATCCTCTAGAGAGTTCTACTGGCCAGTCATTGTTTTCATTCACCTTCAAAATTTTGACTCCATAGCCCTAAGTGTCCCTCCCTTTCCTAGCCAACAATTTTATAAAACTTCCCAAAACAAACCAAATCTAGCCACTGATTGACAAAGATATATCAAGTGACATGAGAGAGCCCTCACTGAGTTGAGCAGGCTAGTGCCCAGCTCTAAAGTAGGTTCAAATAGTTACCTTTGTCGTTTTTCTATCAACCAGACAAAATTTACAGAGTGTTAACATTCTGGCTCCACTGCTGGGGACGAAATTGAAAAATTTTCCCTCGGAAAGAACGACAGGGTTGAGTTCTAAGGTCTAAGAGCGACATACACTTAGGCACATATTGGCACTCCTTCTCTGGTGACTCCACACATCAAAAAATTAGTTTGAAGGTGATTCCACTGGTACAAGAATCTAGAAATTTAAATTTACAGACGACTCCACTCTCAATGCATAATCTAGCTGGCGAAACATCGTTGACGACTCCACTGTCTGAAAATGAGATCCCTAACAGAGGTAGGAAAAGGCATTATGGAGGAAAACAGGTACTTAAAATTCGATTTTTTCCAAGGCATTTTATTGTTTGTTATAAGTTGCTTCTGGTCCTTGCATGAACATGCTAGACAAAGTTTTCTTCACCTACTGCATGTAAACGATGATCATGATAATCTTGAAATTGCATATCCTCCTCTTAATATTATACAAATTCCCCCTCATTTTATTATTGAACTTGATCAAAATCTCCCACCTGAACCATATGATAATTACAACCAAGTTGATAAACCTCATGAGACCAAGGCTGATATTTCATCTCCTATGCTTGGTTCAACACCCTCCAATATCCAACACAGATATAGACCCTTGAAATTACCCCATATCCTTCACGATTTTCCTTCAAAGTACTATGAGTATCTACTTGTGTTTGACGGGGAACAGGGTACCATCACAGCCAAAAAACACATCCAAGGTTTTGAGCATTTTATAGATTTGTTTGAGATTGATCACGATGATGTTTGTATGCAGACTTTCTATCAATCCTTGAAAGGAGATACCAAAGAATGGTTCAAATATTTGCAACCAAGGACAATTGGCTCATGGGAATAATTGAAGGGTGTTTTTTCGAAGTTCTGGGGTAAGAAGAAATATCTAGACCTGCAGCTTACATAATTCTATGCCCTAAAAGGGAAAATAAATGAGACCATTTATGCATAAAGTAGAAGTTTTTCCAATAATTATTATGATCTTCCCAAAGAAATTCAACCCATTGAAGTTGTTTCCATGCTCCAGTATGCCACTACTCTTCACCCAGATTTGTCCTTCCTCCTGATGGAAAGGAGACCTGTGACCTTACAACAAATGTTCAATGATGCTCAGGAGATTCAACACAATATCCTAGCATGTGAACAAATTCAAAGTGAAAAATTGGGTGTTCCAGAACATAAGGATGAATGTGAACAGAGAACATTTGACTGGAATCTTGAGAATAAAATTGATGATATCATAATTCCTTTTGAAGTTTTGAATGCAAATGATTTTGTAGAGGATTATATCCCACTTATTGAAAGGGAAGGTACTTATGCAGTTTCTGACCCACCCCATGATGAGCATAAATCTGATTGTGTAATATATTCATTTGAATATATTCAAGAAGATGAGCTTGCAAATCAGTTGGTTGAGGAATAGGTGGATGTCCCAAATTTTTTCTTGTTAGAAAATATTGTAGATGTTACTGATTTGCCTATATATGATCAATATGACAACGATTTACCAGGAAAACCAAGTGCATTTCTTTATCTGAAAATGTCCTTCTTCTTCATTAGTACAACAAGAGAAATCAACTCACATATCACAGTCACAGAGAAGAGGGTATTGAAATAGCTGAAGGAAATTCTTTTCCTTTATGCTTTTCTTCATTTGACTTGCTGAAAGAAAATGCTAAGGTCATCATTGAAACAAAGGAGAGTATGCTGACATTGAATTACACTGATTCCCTTAGACATTTTGACAAGAAATTGTAGCCATTGGTCAAAGAGGAATCTGAAAGGGATTGTGTTCAACAACCTAAAGAAATGGAAATATGTGCACATGATAGAAGTAAAGAAAAATAAAGAATATTTTGAATCAGGTGAAGGAACCTTGCCACTATGTTTTTATTCTTTCAAAATGCTGAAGCAAAATGTTTATAATGTTTCAAATCAGACATCCTCTAGAATTGATGTTGAATATCTAGGGTACAATGGAATTACAAATGAAAACCATCTTCCATTGTGTTTTTCTTCCTTTGAGTTGTTGAAAGCAAATCATGAGGTAACAAAGGAAGCTGGAAAGTCCGACTGCAATAGCACTATTTTACATAAGAAAATGGTTGTTGATGAGGAAGATCAACAACCTTCATATGCATTAAAATATCATGTGGCTGATGACATGGAAGGTTATTTCGGTTCGAATTTGCAGCTTGTGCTCAACCATTAGCCTAAAAATGAAGATGAAGCTGATCAATAAATTGTTGTTAAAGGTCATTTACTTTCTCCCGAAACTAATGAAGATATGCAACAAGATTTCCAGCAAGATAAAGTGTTTCAAAGTTGTCTTTCTTCCCTTGAGAATGATGTGGTTGTTAAATTTCTAAATGGCCTAAACAGAGAATAGGATTCTAAAGCTGCATATATGGAAACTCCAAGCAACAGACAAGTGAATAACATAGATTTTCAGGGAAGAAAAAAAACAGTGCATGCCACTTTCTAATCAGAAACAGAGAAATATGATGTAGATGCAATCATTCTATTTGACTCCTTTGAAACTCAGGGTTTTGAAAATACATCCATGAGGACTCTAGACTGTGAAATATTTCATGATGTCAGTTGTTCATATTTGCAAGGAGATTATGAACAAAATCTTACTCTCATTCATTCATATGAAAGGCGCAATGACAATCCTCAAACAAATTTCCAGAAGGTTAGTAAAACCAAATCAGAATTGTTTGATGAATAGGAGGATAGCCTTGATGCACATAATATGGTTGTCATACTTGAAACTGTTCGAGGGTGTATGAATACTTTTGTTGAGATGCATGGAAAAGTAGACAAACCTATTGCTACCATTTCATCTGAAAATACTCTCAGGATTGAAGAGGTAGAGCAAGAAAAAAAAAACTTGTGAAGGAAGCCTGTCCTTCTGTTATAACTCCTAAAAAAGAAACGTTCTCTCATGTGTTTCATGACCCTATGGCATACTATATGAAGAATATTTACAATCAAAATATATATTTGATGATGGGTTACCATCTCGAGAATGAAGAGGATGATAGATCAATGTCAGTATTAGACATAGATTGCTTTATACCAAAAGTTCCATTTCAGTTAGGACTATTTTTTGATTCAGAATGTTGTTATTTACAACAGTCTCAGCAGGTTTTTCAGCCTCTTGGTGAAAATCGATAGGGAAAATCACATGAAAACAAGAAAGAAACAGAAGTAATGATACAAGATTGTTTTTTTACACATGTGTTGGAAGATGCTTTTATTGTTTTGCTAGAAACGATGAAAAGTCCCAATATTTTTGAAATCCTAGAAATTGAATTCATATATAACTTCCTAAAGGAGCTGCTGGTGAGTAGATTTTGGAACAAGTATATACAAATAAAATGAGCAGTGGATAAAAAGTTGGTGTGGTTGCATTGGCACTTTGATTTCACTTTATTGGCATTTTGCTTCAGCAGTTAGGGTAGGTAGATGAAAATAAGCTTGATAATCAAGCATTTTCAAAGTTAGATTCCCAAATAAAGTATTTAGTCATATTTCAATAGTATATCTAGCATTTAGTCTCTAGAACATAGTAAGGTACACATTTGTTGCAGAAGCAACCCGATAGATAAGGCTAGTACCAAGTCTACGTGTTCTTTGATACCTCGTAGGGAGGGTAGCATCCCCAATTGGAGCCTATGTTATCACTATAATAATTTATTGGAAGCCTAGTCTTGAGATTTAGCAGGATGCTAAATCAGCATAAGAAGCGTGATAGGTTAGTAGGCAAGGTCACATCTAGCAGGCAGGGCTAAATTGAGTGGAGATATGAGGCGATAGGATCTAACGGTCTGTGGATCGTGGACACCACTGATCAACGGTCATGGAGTGCATCGGGCCCAGAACTAGCATAGAGTTTAAACTCTTGAGGGAGGACCGATAAAAAAACCACGGTTTTGCATCGAAGCTACATGGTGCCTCCAGACGCATATCAGGGGGAAAAGAGAGTAAGCATAAAACCGCTCAACCATGCCCTGATGTCACATGTTCTAATATCATCACATGGGGAAAGAGACGGTCAGTCAAATAACCTCCTGCCACTCGTTTGAGTACTTTTCATCCATGCGATGCTCGATGAGCGCCGCTAGATAACCGATTTGAAGGCTCATCATTCGAAATAGATTGGCCGAGCATGACAAATCATTGTACTTGTAAGTACTTTTGTCAGTAGTCCATGATTGTAACACAATGAATATTGGCATTCGAAACATGGGTTACATTACTCTATTTTGGGAGATTAAAGCTCTATTTCAGAGCAGGGTAATCACAGGTCGAATCATTCAACTAAGGAAGATAAGTTTATGATTTCTTCAAACTGTGGAAAATGGATAAGACAGACCAAGGGACTTCTAGTGAACTAGCATTTTCAACTAATATGACAAATTCATCATTGAAGAAGAAAGAGAAGTTGGTTGCACGAATATTAGTAGTGAAATTTCATACAAAGTCTACAGAAGAGACAAGAGTAGATAAAGAGTTTTGATTAAATCCCATCATGAAGGATTTAATCATAAACAGATACACATATGAGCACCCCATGCAATATGTCAAGAGGAAGCAGAGCAAGTGACATAAGACAAAGGTTAAAGCTGATGTGGTTGAAAGCATTGGAGAAAACCAACCTACTTGGCTTGACACTTTAAAAGAAGAAATTGCTAATCTGAAATAGGTTTCAAGCTAAATTGAGTATGTTTCATAGAGTTTTGTAATGATGTAGACATGTGGCATTCAAAGAAAAAATCTCAAATATGTTAGTTTTTAATTATAACGTCCACTAGAAAATAGGAGTACAGTTGGTGTGCATTACTCCTTCATTGTAACTGATGTCTATTTTTGGTATCTTGGGGAAGATGATTCGTTTTGAATCCTGGATGTAATTTATCTATATATAATATTCAAAAGATAAATTAAGTGGTTGGACTGACTGGAGAGGGGCCTGCCCTTGTAGCAGGATGATTATTTAACTTTCTAGAGCTGAATCGAATATATATATATATATATATATATATATATATATATATATGCATTGGCCTTTAAATTCCCCATGAAAAGATTCTAATGGTGGTGATATGAGATTTATTTTCTCTCATCATGTGTGTTTCTTGTATTCTTAAATTCCATTTGCACTTTCTTCTGTTCAAATTTGAGAGTTAAAAAGATCAGAATTCATTGTATGATGCTCTCAGCTTAAGCAATTTGAACTATGTGTGTTTCTTCTTAATTGATTCATAATTCATTTTAGAAATTCTCTGATGGAATTATGTTTTTTCTCTTTCCTCTTACACCCTTCTTAAATACCACTTACAACTCAGATTAAGTGCCTCATTTATCCTTTATCCTCTGGAGAGTACTGGCCAGTCATTGTTTTCAATCACCTTCAAAATTTTGACTCCATAGCCCTAAGTGTCCCTCCCTTTCCTAGCCAACAATTTTATAAAACATCCCAAAACAAACCAAATCTAGCCACTGATTTCCAAAGATATATCAAGTGACACGAGAGAGCCCTCTCTGATTTGAAAAGGCTAGTGCCCAGATCTAAAGTAGTTTGAAACAATTACCTGTGTTGTTTGTCCATCAACCAGACAAAATTTACAGAGTGCTAACACCTCCTACGTTTTCTAACACTTCATCTATAAAGGGGGTCGAAAAAGGGTCATGTAAACATGCATCATTCAATTTTCTTAGGTCTACACAAATTCTAATACCCCGTTTTTCCTTATCTTGAACTCCCATTGGGCTTAACCATTTAGAGTCTACCATGGGCTCAATGATACCATCTTCTATCATTTTTTCAATCTTTGCTTTCACTTTTTCCTCATACTTCGAATTCAACCGGTAAGGTATCTATATTACTAACTTAGTGTATGTATTTAATGAGATATTAATATTACCTAATTCCCCATCTATCCCCTTCATATCTGAAAATGTTGCCGGAAAGATATCTTGATACTCACGCAATAAGTCTACAATCTTTTCAACAATCTCATCATTCCAATAGTCACCAATATTCACAAACTTAGGTTTCTCTTTCATGAAAATAGTCACTTTGCACACTCATAAAGGCTTTGCATAGGCATTAGATTCAAGTTTTGGACCTTCTACTTCATGCTCACCTTTAGTCTTTATTACTTGGACATTTCTTGGATCTTCTTCCTCTTGATATTCTTTAGTAACATTGTATCATTCCAATATTTCTTAGATGGTCACAGATTATATGTGCACACTACATGCAGGCACTATTATATCCAATATTCTTTAATCCATATGCATATTAATGGCCACCCACCTATTCCACTAGCTCAAAACATGGGTTTCCACCTTGGTATTTTTTCTACGATTTTTTGGGTCCTTAACTTCCAGGGTCATTTTGAGGCCCTAAACAACATTTTTTGGACTTGGACGAGCCTATCATGAGGATAAAGGTAGATTATAGGCTGAATAGAATGTGTCTTCCTCGTCTATACCTTTTCAACGAGCTATTGTGTGCTCCGAATGAAGATCGTATGCAAAAGTCACGCCCTCGCGAAGTTGACATATCAACTACCCCCCATCAGGGCCTGAAAACCTTTTGGCATTTCATCTTCTGGGGTTAGGGTTTTTGTTTTTCTTTATGTTAAAAATGAATTTGGAGCCTTATTTTAAACATCATCTTATTTTGAATGAGTGTAGCCATTGTTGTGTTGGTTTTGTCACTTGGGTGAGCAAAAACACAACACTTGCATGTTTAGATAAGCCTACTAAACAAGACAGAATTTTGTGAGTTGGTTAGACAAATCAAATACACATGAAAAAATAGAAATACAACTAAAAACTACTAATAATAAATGTTATAAAACCTGAGAATTTTAGAACAAAGAAAATAAAAAAAATGACCAACATATTGCTACCAATGGATCAATAGATCGATAGGAAAAACACTATAGAGAAAGGCAGGGACTTATGAGTCCCCTCTTCCTCCTTGGGAGGGCTCTTGATTTCCCTAATTGAGAGCTCTTCTCTTGATACAATGGAAGAAATGAAAAATGATGAAGGAAAACAATCCCTATTCCCTCAAGAGGTGAGTGTAATGGCCTATTGCAATGGTGCTTGAAGGCTTCAAAGAGAAAAGAGGATTCTCAAAGAAAAATTCTTGTAGCATAACAATACTATTGTTGATCTCCTCTCTAGGAGATATTATTGTGCTTATGTAAATTATTATTATTTACAAGATGAATTTGATATCCTTTAGGATATGTTCTTGGTTATTGAACTAGACTCCAGGAAGGATATCTTCCATAGATGATACCATGGATATTTTGGTGTTCTTGTTTCTTGTTCCGAGAAGGTCATAAGAGATAAATATGAGAAGGAGTCATACTCGGAGGGAGTCAGTGATCAAGAATTCATCGGACTGAGAGGGATTCAATGATCAAGAAGAAGCCAACATAGTTTCGTGACACTTTGTAGAATGCAAAAGAGAATGAAGCAGATCGAAGCGTGGTCCAAGGATTCTTTCAGATAGAGGGAGTTGATTTTAGAGTTTGAGATGAAGGATCTTGATTAGATATATTGCGATTGGAAGTGTGGATTCCACAAGATGATATCTTCAGTGAGGAGATTGAATAGGTTTATTGTGATGGAAAGAGATTCCATGGATAAACCTATGATGACACATCTGAGGAAGTTGTGTGACTGGATAGGCATTTTCTTTGTAGAGAGCACCTTGTGCAAGTATATGGTTCAAACATGATCATATTATTGGGTTACAACACAGCATGAAGGTACCTATGTTGTGGTACATATAGATATGATTGATCTTCGATGATGAAGTATGGTTGTTGGGATATACAATTTTTGGATTGGAAGTGCAAAAGACAGATGTAGCACCTGGGGTGCTACTTCAGCTTGGGATCTGTTGAGGGGTGCTAAATCCATTTAAATCAACAGTAGGAACCAAACCTGCCACCGAGGCCCAATTAGAATCTGCAGTGTTTAATGGTGGAATGGTTCTCCAGATCTTGCGATACGGTCAACTAATCGATGGGCTCTACGTAGTGATTGAAAGGATGTCTTCTTGTGCAAAAAAAACCTCCTTTAGTTCAAACATTCTCTTTTTGTATTTTCTCTTATAGGTGGGACCAACACAAGATAAATGATGGTATAAACTAGTTGGGTAACAAAGGGGAAAGGAATTAGACGTTGAAGAAGGATGAGCTCGGGATAACCCTTCTGCTCAAGCATGCAGACAATGATTCTTACAGCTACAACAAGCCTAGTACTAATACATTAACCTGCTGGTGTTCTAATTTTTGACTGAGATACGATTATCAGGAGAAAACATACATGCAATGAACAATGGCAAGAAAAATAGTTTCCTTAACTCTAATCATCAATCGCATATTAACACAATGATTTAATTTTCATCATTAAAGATAAGAACTATGAAAATATTGAATTAGATAACTTATCAACAAATTCAGAATCTCTCACTCATTACAACATCCATTCATGAGATAAAATCAGAAATAATTCTTCTTCAGATCCAATCACACATGCTTATTATTAAAAACAAAAAAACTTTGTCTCGGGTCCTGAGAAGGACTTCTCAATCAAGGTAGCTCCAAAATAGTTCTTTACAATCCAAAAGTGAGGGTCTTCGCAAAAACCATCGACCTTCAAAACATTCAAAGACCCCCTATTTAACAGAGTTGCAGAGGTTTTCGTCGTTAGGGGACTGAGACCTAATTTAGGTAATTTCTCGTAAAACAAACTATTAAATTGACTATGACATTGGACTTAATCAACAAGAGTGGTTCTTATCACGCACAAAAGACCACTCTTGTATATAATCTAACAAAATGTTGGAATTAATCAATTAAAAACCACTATTGTCTCTGAGACAGAACTAATGCATGCGCTGGAGGAACTAACTTGATAGAAAATAGGCCTCGAAGTGAAAGAGCAGATCTCTGTGTTGAGTAATGGCATGCCTACAAGATATTTAAGGCCACTAGAGACAACTGGATCCATGAGCATATTTTTTCTTGAGGAAGAGGGAACCTACTAAAGTGTTCTAGAACCAATCTGAGTCAACCTATGACTAAGAATTAAATCATTGTCTATGTTTCATCTTTTAGAAGCTAAGCACACTTTGTCTTGACTGTAACTGATCCTTCTCCTCACTTACACTCTGATGAACTAGTTGTGAACATGAAGACGTGGAGGCGGGCATCCACTAGGAAGAAAAAATATGTGAAGGTGGGCAACATGGATGTAGACTAAGTGGAGGGGAGTGGAAGTGACAGGCATGAGTGAAGGATAGATGGAGTGCAGTGAGAGGGGAGGTATTGAGAGGCAATCCTACAGGATCCCCGAGGGGGAGGTAGGAGGTAAGAGGATTAGAGAGGGGGGTTCCAAAATCCTGAGGAGTCACCATATTAGGTAGGGCACACAGTGGGGAAACCACTTTCACGGACCCCCCCCCCCCCACGTTAAAGGTAGAAAGGTTGAGGGGGGTCCAGGATGCGATAAGGACCATTGATATGGAGGAAAGGGATGTCATTGAGGAGATCATCATGGGAGTTAGGTGGGGAACATGTGGCTAAAGTTGAGAGGTAGCGGAAGTGTGAGTGGAGGTGACAGGGTGACATGGAGGTGATGCGGTGACATGGAGGTGATGTGGTGTCATATAAGCACGTGATTGCAAAAGATGTCAAGGGTGGTTTGGGTCCACAACACCTTTGGGACCGCAATCCCCCAGAAGCTTCCATGTACCCTTTCAACATTACAACGGTTCCAATTGTGGGACAGCTCTAGAAAATTAACATCTCGGAAGTTTACGTCCCCACAATGGATTGTGGTCATCGATTTGATTACAATCTATGATCTGTGTAATATTCCTTCCTTACCTGCTGTACATATCAATGATGTTGGTTGATCTAACATCAATGGTCCGTGATCACTTCGGGAGTTCAGGCTTTGGGAATTTCAATGCATAGTTCTTACCATCCTTCGGAGTGTCGTATTTCTGAAGTGAGAGATCTACCTCCATGTGGCTTTTGGCTTTGGATGGTCTAGATTTGCTTCGGGAGTTTTCATCTCTTTGCTCGGGAAAGCCTCTGAAGTGGTGTATATCCGAAGTGGGGGATCTGTCACCGCATGTCCTCATCGATAGATGGTCAAGATGTGATTATGGAGGTTGTCGAGGGTGGTTTGGGTCCACACCGCCTTTGGGCCTGGAATCCCCCAAAATATGCCACGTACCCTTCCAATAATACCATGGTTCCAATTGTGGGACCGCTTCGAAAAATTAACGTTTGAGCAGTTTATGTCCCTGCAAAGAATTGTGGCCATTGATCTGATTACAATCTACGGTTCAAGTGATATTTATTTGTTGCAAGGGTCAATGGTTCTTGTTTATTTGAGATCAATGGTCCATATTCACTTCAGAAGTTCAGGTTTCGGGAGTTTCGAATGCTGTGCTTGGAATTCTCCCGAAGGAAAATCATTGAAATGAATGATCTACTTCCACGTGTCCTTGTTGATGGATGCTCGAGATTCACTTCGTAATTTCAGGCTTCGAGAGTTTCAAATGTTGTTCTTGGAATTCTCTCGGAGGATAATCGTCGAAGTGAATGATTTGCCTCCACATGTCCTTATTGATGAACAGTCTAGATTCACTTCAGGACTTCGTGTGTTCGCACTTCAGGAGTTTATGAATTTTGTGCTTAGATATCTCCCAGAGTAATGTGGTGGCATGATGTCATATGATGTGAAATATGTTGATATGTGATGGAAAGAAGGGTGACATGTGTCAAGTGGAAATGGGTGAAAGACACAACTAAATGACCTAGAATGAGTGCCACGTGTCATGAATGATGGGTGTGCCACGTGCTTCTACACTTCGGGCTTCGATCGTTTTGGACTGTGAGGCATGAAGTTCTCCCGAAGTAGTATGGGCCCGAAGTGACGTGGTAGTCTCTCATTACTTCGGCTCTTTAACAGTTTGGAACTTTAACTCTTCGACTCTTCAGGACTTCGGGTAATTATTTCTCTTCGGGACTTCAGGTCTTCGGGAATTCGGCAGTTTGAAACTTTGGGTAATTCTTTCTCTTGATGTTAAACCCTGCATGATTTTGACATGTCGAATTCACGAAAACCGTCGATATGATTGGCCTGATCGATCTCCACCATTGAAATTCAACCCGTCTATTTCCACAATCTGAGCCTGAAATTGATCGCTCTGTAGTGTTGCGCTTTTCCATGGGCATTTCATATGCATACAAAAAGTCTTGGTCGACCTTCTATGAGCTCAACCAATGGCAACATGAAGACAAGCATTTCTATCCAAATATGATATGTAATTATCCTTCAAGAAACAATGACAACAAAAATTCCCAAAGACTCAATCAAGACAGAAACATATAGGAACCAAGTCACTCAATGATGGGAAACTAACTCAAGTGGTACCCAAAAAAGAAAAAAATTGACAGAGGACTTTTAGGGTGTGTTGAGTGCTCAACAAATGGCAACTTACTTGGCGAAAGAAGAATCTATGTTCCTACCTCGTGCTCAGTTGATGCAAAAATTGGTTAAGAACTTAACTGTTTTTTTATCAGAGCCTTTTTTATCCCTGCATTTGAAATTTCCCAGTTGATGCATCTGGGCCTTCCTGCAGGGTTTTTCAACCTTTATTCCACCTTCATTTCTTGTAACCCTGACTAACACCCATTTTGAAAAGAGTTGATTAAATCATTCACTGGACCCAACCTCTTTAGTTATCCTTATTCACTCTCTATGGTGTTTCTCCGCTGCCAGCAAGCGTCCATAACCCCGACGGAGTCACCCTGACATCATAGACCTTGCTCTAATACCAATGAGTGTCCATGTCCCTGGTGGAGTTATCTACATACCTCTCCTACTATGCACTCATTTGATATGGTTGATTTTATTTCGAAAGAGTGCCCTGAGCGAGTGAGACGAGGACATCTATTATTTGCAAAATGAGATGGTTAAGGTGATTTTTTTGGTAGCTCTATCTTTGAGGTACACACAATCCTTTCCAGCTAACCATATTTACCTTAAGGTTTTACCATACCACCAGGCAGACACTTCATCATTTTCTCAAGGTTTTTCATCTACAGGCTAGATAGAACACCCTTTAAAACAACTGCGGGTCTCCCAACGCTTCTTGTGTTGTATGTGAGCGATCATTTAGGAACAGAGTTCGTCATATCACATGAATTGAGGTCAACCATTGTCTTGATAAACACAATATTCAAAAGCGCAGAAGTACTATAGAAATAAACAAAAAAAAAATGGATTCCACGGTCAAAACAAAACATCGTGAAAATACACATAACAAAAGATTTTTTTTTTTAATGAAAATATTGTTTTAGGGCTTGGCCATTCATCATGAGGGCATCAGGTTCCCTCCTCATATTTTTCAATTGATACATGCCTACCCCAATTTTCACGGCTACTTGAAAAGGTCTGAGCCATAGATTCTTTCACTTTGAATGTTTTCCCTTCGACTTATTTTCTTTGTCCCATTTTAGGACTAAATATCCTACTTCAAAATTCTTCTCTTTGGCCTTATGCTCATCAAACCACCTTTTAACTATCTGTTGATGAGATATGAACTTTGATTTTTCTTTCTCCCTTTCCTTGACACCAAAGATAGTTTTCTCAGGGTTTAAAGATATACTGTATTTTCTACACCTTTCGAAAATCTGGTTTAGATGTTGGATGTGAGCCTCTATGTTCTTTGAATACAGAATTATGTCGTACAAATAGACTACTACACACTTGTTGATCAATCCCCAAAAAGCTATGTCTATGGTCCTCTAAAAGGATTCCCTTGCATTAATTAACCCAAAGGGCACGCATTTATAAGAAAAGGTTCCCCACTTGGTTCGGAACGTAGTTTTCAATCGGTCTTCCTCTAAATCTAGAACCTCGTTGTAACCTGCAAAAACATCTATCAGGGAGAAAATATCAGAAATAGACACAACCTGCAAAATTTGTTCCATCGGTAGGACTAGGAAATTATCCTTTTCTGATGCTCTGTTGAGGTTTCTGAAATTCCTGACAGGAACCAAGTTTGCTACCCGGGCAAAGTGTCTAACCTGAAAGATAATTTTAGCATCTAGTGATGTAACAACCCTATCCACCCACAGGTCTGGGCATGCTACCTGGAAGCCCACCCTTGGACTTCATACTCTTAATGATACCTTCTTTAATTAATAAGAAAGCATAAGATACAAGATTTAGTGACATGGACACCAATATCCAACAAGCATGCATAATCTAAGATTTAGTTAAACGATAATTAAAATACACAATGGAATACATTCATACACAGATAATAATATCACAACAAAGATCACTTATCTTTATAAAAATGTGACACCAATTGGCTGCAGACCAAGGACTTTCCACCCAACCATAGACACCACTGCTCCAAATCTTAACAACAGTGCCAGCCTCAAGCCAGGGCTATGAATCCACAAGGACGGTTCCAGAGTGTACTTGGGTTCCCAAACCAGTCAACTCTCAAGCTCTCATAGGTCTCCTAGCACCCACAAAAATCCAAGTACCCATCTCTCTTCCACCTAGCCTGTACCACCCAAGAGAATAGATCTCCACCCTTCTCTGCCACACAGTCCCTCAGACAATCCTTCTCCTTTTTCCAGGGCTTTGAACACAGCTGGTCCCGAATCTTAATGTTGGAACTCTCAAGACTCATATTTGTGAGCAAAACAGGGCACAGGCCAATGCATCTCAGACATGAAGGCCCCAAGTCATGGATGGATTGCACCAACGACCATTACAACCAACTATCACATGGCTAATCTTCAGCAGTTCCTTTCCCTTTACCCAACCGAGACGCAGGTGGGGATGGGTCAATGAATGGTTGAGTGATTTCATGAAAGGGCATGAGGGAAAGAATGGTACGAATGCATGAGTGAAGGAGCAGACAAGCCAATGACCAACCCCACAATCAGACCAGGGATGGGTTTAAGTATTTTCGTGGGGAATCAAGAACCTCCTGGCCTTCCCCAAGAAGCTCACGTAACTAATCCCCCCCTTAGGAAAAAGGGTAATTAACATAGGAACAAACATTTATCCCCTCAAGCCCCCTCTCTTGTGGAATCAAAGCCCCCTATAACTCTAGTCCTTGTCCATCTAGCATCCAACGATGTGTTTATTATTAATAATGATCAAAACATTACATTTCTTGAGCATACTATCCCTTTAATAATTGTTTGGGCACACAGGCCTCTCAACATTGTAAAAATACATTATTTAAAAATGGGGGTTCGAAACCTAGGGTGTTACATCCCCTCCCCCTTATCTTTGCACTGTCCTCAATGCATATACAAAATAGAGGTCAAAATCTCAAATTTATTCAAAAAGTTGTGGGTACTCTGCTTGCATGGCATCTTCATGCTCCTAGGTAGCAACTTCAGGACCGTAGTAGGTCCACTGAACTTTTACCAGCTCTATAACTCGATTCCAAAGCCTTTTGACCTTTCTTTCCAATACTCACACTAGCTAAACCTAGAAATCTTCCTCTGTCTCTACCTGAATCTGATGCCAATCAATAACATGGTTAGGGTTATATACATATTTCTTTAGTAAAGATACATGAAATACATTATGCACATTCACGGAAGCAAACAATGCAATCATGTATGCAACTGGCCCTATTATGTCCAATATTTCGAATGGACCACAGAATCTGGCTGCCATCTTTGTACAACTACCCAATTTCAAAGAGCTTTTCTTGGGATTCACTTTCAAAAGTACATTCCCCCCTACTTTAAATTCTCTAGTTGTCTTGTTCTTGTTTGCATAAAATTTCTGTCTATCCTGAGCTGCCTTTAAATTTTGCTTGATCTTAACCACCTGGTCTTCCATGTCCTTGAGAAACTCCGGCCCAAGTACCACTCTATCTGTTGGGTTATCCCAGCTGACTAGAGTATCACATTTCCTACCATACAAGGCTTCAAATGGGCTCACTCTTAATAAATCTTGATACCCATTATTATATGAAAACTCAACCAAGTGTAAGTAATCTTCCCACTTAGATGTCTTATCCATTACATATATTCTCATCATGTCTTCAATTATTCGATTGACCCTCTCTATTTGCCCATCTGTCTGGGGATGATACGCGGTGCTAAAGTTTAGATTTGTGCCAAATAATTTAAACAATCCCCTCCATAAATTGATGGTAAAATTTGTATCTCTATCTGAGATGATTGTCCTAGGTATCCCATATAACCTATCAATTTCCTTCATGAAAATTTTTGCAATATTAGTCGTTGTATGTGTTGTCTTCACAAGCACAAAATGAGCAGCCTTTGTCAATTTGTCAACCACCACCATGATTGAATCATGTTGCTTATTCGTTCTGGGTAATCCTGTGATGAAATCCATGGTGATCACTTCACATTTATTCGCTGGGATAGGTAATGGTTGCAGCAACCCCATTGGGTGCCTATGCTCAACCTTCACCTTTTGACATTCCATACATCGAGCGATGTAATCAACAACATCCTTCTCATTCCCGGAAAAAAGAACTGGCTTCTTATTGTTGTAATTGTTTTCTGGTAATTGGGATGTCCAACGTAAGGAACATCACGCATTTCCTTCAGTACCAAATTACTCAGTTCTATGGAACTAGGAACATAGATTCTATTTTTATGCATGAGTAATCCATCTTCCTTTATCTCACACCCCTTTATTTTTTGTTGTACATTTCCTTGTTGTATGTTTTCCTTTAACTATAGGTAATGTTGATCTGTAACAAGACCATCTAAAATTCTTCTCTTCAAGTCTGAATGATGCATACTGGCAGCAGTAGCATGCATGAGATGCACTCTTCTACTAAGCACATCAACAACTTTATTCTCCTTTCCTTTGATATGCTTGCTATCAAAGTCATATTCAATTAAAACTTTCATCCATCTTGTTTTCCTGACATTTAAGGTCGGTTGTTCAAAAAAATACTTCAGGCCAATGTGGTCTATCCTTAATTCGAATTTCTTCCCCATGAGATAATGCCTCCACATCCTCAAGGCGTGGACAATGGCAACAAGTTCCAAGTCGTGGGTGGCATAGTTCCTCTCATGTTCCTTAATATTTCTGGACTCATATCTAATGACATGTCCATTTTGTGTGAGGACTCACCCAATTCCTTCCTTACATGTGTCTGTACATACCACAAAAATTTCATTTGGGTCAACAATCTTTAACACAAGTGCACTAGTAAGTAATTTCTTCAACAGATTAAAATTATTTTCACACTTGAGTGTCCATTCAAATTTAGTTCCCTTCTTTTGCAAAGAAGTGATGGGATGAGAAATCTTAGAGAACCCTACTATGAACCTTCTGTAGTAGCCAGCTAATCCCATAAAATATCTGACGTCTGACACATTTCTGGGTGTTGGCCATCCTCTAATGGCTTCGATCTTCTTTGGGTCTACTGCTATGCCCTGCTCTGAAATAACGTGTCCCAATTAATGGATATGATTTTGATAGAAAGAACACATACTCAACTTGGCATACAACTGATGTTCTCTCAGTACTTGCAATATTGGTCTTAAGTGATGTTCATGCTCCTCTTCAGACTTAGAATAAATAAGTATGTCATCCAAGAATACTATGACAAACTTATCCAAATAATTTCTAAATATGCCATTCATTAAGCACATGAAGACAACTGGTGCATTGGCCAGTCCAAATGGCATCACTACAAATTCATAATGCCCATACCTGGTCCTAAAGGTTGTATTATGAATGTCTTATTCCTTGATTCTTACCTGATGGTATCCTTCCCTCAAGTCAATTTTTGAAAATATCTTTGCTCCTCTTAGCTGATCAAAGAGGTCATCAATTCAGGGTAGAGGATACTTGTTCTTTATAGTGTACTTGTTCAGTTGTCGAAATTCAATACATAGCCTCAAGGTTCCATCCTTCTTATTGACAAGAAGTACTAGTGCTCCCCAAGGTGAAACACTTGGACGTATGTACCCTTTCTTCAACAATTCCTCCAACTGCATTTGTAATTCTTTTAACTCTGGTGTGCTCATTCTGTAAGGTGTTTTTGACACTGGGGCAGCTCCTGGTACTAAATCAATTGAGAAATCTATCTCCATTCTTGGTGGCAATCCAGGTATTTCTTGGAATACATCTTCAAATTCTTGTAGTACCGAGAAATATTCGAGGCTTGGCCCTTTTGTATTATCCAACTCCACATGAGCTACATACAATTGACATCCTTTCCTTAAACATCTTTTTAGTTGTAAGAACTCCCTTATAGAGATGGGTCTTGGAACTCCTTTCACAGTGCTCTATTTTCCATTTCCATCAAGACATGTAGATGTCTTGTTATGACAATCTAGGACAACATGATGCTTGTCCAACCAATCCATTCTAATCAGAATATCATAAGGACCCAATGGTATGATATTTATATCCATACTAGTATTCACGCCATTAAGAATTATGGTACAACTTCTGACCATATCATGGTTTCTTCTTTTGGTTCCACTGCCTAAATGAACCAAACTTGCTTTTCCAAGTTTACATTTCTCCAAATGAAATCTATCCACTATCTTAGGATCAATGTAGCAATGACTTTCTCCTGAATAAATCAAAATAGCAACTGGCTTATTTATGATCTTACCTTCCACCTCAATCATACTGGATTGGTACTCTACTTGTCAATCATTTAAATCCACATAGATTCTTCCCATATCTTCGACTGTTGTAGCCTCTTGGATGTTGTGCACAGTATTCACCTTATCCTTTCTGTGTGGGCAATCCTTGTACAGTTGGTCTTCCTTGCATCCCCAGCATTAGATTGGTGGTCTTCCCCTTTTTCCCAAGGAATATTCCTTCTTGGAATCCCCCTTAGCATACTAATCTTGATGATTCCTATTACGCTCATTCATATTGAAGGGAGGTTTGAATCCTTTCCTCCTCTGATCAAACTTCTCAGTCTTCTTGTCCTTCCAATATTTTTGCAGGGATTCTCTTCTCTGGCCTTGCTCATACAGGTATTTATCCTTCCTGATGGCCTCCGTCAAGGTCTTGGGTTCATCATACTTTATCTTTTCCTTATAAAAGGTTGGCAGTCCACTTAGAAATCTCTATATTTTCACTTTCTCACCACCAATTAACTTGACATACTTTAACAATCACAAGAACTTCTTCTTGTATTCTACCATAGTCATGCTTCCCAATTGGAGTTCAAAGAGTTCCTACATTTTCTTGTCATAGAAATGCTCTGAGAGGTACTCCATCTGTAAGTACTTCTTGAACTACTTCCAAGTGATCCTACTTTCATTAACATGCTCCACTTGCTTCAGTTGGTCCCACCACATTGCAGCTTTCCCATGTAAATGGTAGGTGGAAATCCTGGCTTCCAGGTTGGATGGATATTTATGCAAATGAAAATATCTCCTGAGCCCAAGAAACCATGCATCGACATCATCTTCCCTTTCTCTTTCACCCTCAAAGGAGGTGTCTTGATCTTTCTCATCTCTCCTTAAAAACTATCTGCCTCTTGTTTCCTTGTTTTGTGTCTGATAGGAGACACCTCTATACTTCTTATGGGATCTAAACTTTCTTTCTGAGTAAGGAGGTGTGTGGTATCCATGAGCTTTGCTATCACTTCTAGAATAACCAACTCTTCCAAGATCATCCCTTCTTTCAAGGCACCTGCCTTCTTCCTCTTGTCTTGAGTTTGATCCCTTCTTCATTTGTCTCTGCAACTGATTTAAGCTCTGCAGCACTCGAGCATTTATCTGGATTTTCTCTCTCATAAATGTCTCATTGTCTACTTTGTAGCTCTGCACTTCCATATTTAGGCTTCTTATAATTTCTATTAATGTTTCATGTTCTCCTTTTCCCTTGTGTCCATTGGACTCTGTCTCTGCATTACCAACTCTAGTATTCTAGTCTTCGGCCTCCTTATCATGACTGGAGGCTCCCTCACCTTCCTCCATTTCCTCAATACGCATCTTGAGATGATGTGCTTAAGCCCCTTAATTCTGGAAAATGTGCAAGCGACCATTTTGTTAGAATTACACATATGATAAAAAAAATTGTCAACAATGCTATAGTTCATTTTGATTTTTAATGCAGACCCCCTTCTCTGCTAAGGCTGTGTGACTTCTCGGTCAAGGGTCTTCAATATCGAGCCGAATTGGCTCTCTGAAACCTTCATGGTTTCACTCTGCATCTAAACATAGGCCCTTCTGGCTTTTCAGGCATAGGTCTGATGGCCCCCGCAACCTTCTCCTTTGCGCTTGAAAAAATATCAGAGCTGGTGCTAGCTCCTTTTCTCTTGGCCCCTCCTTAGATGTGACCTTAGGCGGTTACCTCGCGTAGACGCGTTATTGTGGCCATGCTCAAAGGTGGTTTGGAACAAAACTACTTTTTGCCTTGTAATTCACCTCGAGCCACCACGTGTCCTTTTCCAAAAACCATGGTCTTGATTGCGACTTTCCCTCAACTTCGTAAAGCCCGAGAACCTCCTGTCCCCACAATGTGAGGTGATCATTGATCTCGCTATCTTGACAGTGCTTCTAAATGGACAACTGAGATATACCTCTTTGGAACCAACAATTATGATTTGCCTCTCCCAAATCGATGGTTGTGGTCTTTTCAGAATTCTGGACTTTGGAATTCTCAAGTCTCAAACTTTACTTCCCTCGAAATACATGGGATTCTGCCACACATATTTTTGAATTGAACGGTTGGGAATTAATTCAGATGATCTGATGATCACCATTTACTTTGGGTCCCTGACTCTCCTGGCTTTAGGAGTTTCAACTCTCAACTGAAAAATCTCAGAGTAATTTCTTAGGCATCCACGATCTGTCGCCACGTAGAGAAATACTGTAAGCGGACATGTGGTCCAATCAGGTGAGTGACACGTGTCACGTCCTAGCTAAAATTTCAATCATTTGCATGCTCAAAACTTACTGACACATGGCGTACATTCCATGTGTCCACGTCATCCTCGGTGACGTCCACAAGCCATGTCACTTCAAAAATTCAGGGGTCCACATCATCTCCTGGTGACATCATCATGCTCCATTACTTTGACTCTTTGGACTTCAAGACTTCGGGAGTTTCCACACTAACACACTTCCAATTCTCCCGAATTTTGATTCCCTGAATAGACCAAACTTCCATATTGTGTCTCCCTTACCGGACGACCCATATTGACACTGGAATTCAAGACTTCAGAGGTTACTATTGCAAGGATCAACAACTATAATTCCTTTGGGAATTCGGACTTTGAAATACTCAAAGCTCAACTTTTTCCGAAATGTTTTTATTTGAATCTCACGATCTATCGATGTGTGTCGCCCACGGATCGATGGCCACGATTTCTTTGAGTATTCAGATTTCTGAAATCTCAACCCTCAAACTTCATTTTTCCCTGAAGTGTGTGGATTTCTTCCACGTGTCCTCTTGGATTGGATGGTTGCGATTCACTTTGGATCTCCAGGGTCCAGAAATCTCAATTATCAAATTCTCCTCTATCGCCTTTTCCCAGAGTGCTTTCACCCAGAGCACACGATCGATTGAAACATGTCCTCCTACAGATCGACGATCCCCGACACTTCTTCTCTTCGGAGGTTCGTCACTCGACTACTAACATGTAACATCATTTCATGCCTTTCAATTTGCAGGGGCACGCATCGACAGTTTGGAGTAACCTGCTTTTTTCCCCGCAATTCTCCTGATGCTGACACGTAACCCATTGGCGAAACCATGGTTTGGATTGTGGGACCGCCTTGGGGAATTATCTCCCATGCAACCTGGTTCCCCACAATTCCTCATGTCCATTGATATCTCTCTGCAATGGGATCCGATGGTTGTGACCTTAACGCTTGCTTCCTTTTCATCAGACGACCCTTCTTCACTTGTCCTCCGATCCAACGATCCCTGATCTCTCCTGATCCCACAATGGCGATCGCTCCTGAATTCGAAGGGGGACAATGATGATCCTTTGAACCCCTTACAACATATCTCTGACGATATAACTCCTGTGTAGATTCTAAAACACCATTCCTCCTAAACTTTTCAACTTCGTTGTTAGAGTTCAATCTCGACCACGAGAATCTTTCCAACAGACCCGACCCATATCGGCCTAGTGTTTCAACCAGAAGCTTTGATACCAATCTCTAACATCCCCATCCACCCACAGGCCAAGGCATGCTACCGACAAGCCCACACTTGGAATTCGTACTCTCACTGATACCTTCTTTAATTAATAAGAACACATAAGATACAATATTTAGCGACATGCACAACAATATCCAGCAAGCATGCATAATCTAAGATTTAGTTAAATGATAATTAAAATACACAATGGAATACATTCATACACAAATAATAATATCACAACATAAAGCACTTATCTTTATAAAAATGACACCAACTGGTTGGAGACCAGGGACGTTCCACCCAACCGTAGACACCACTGCTCCAAATCTCAATAGTATTTTCACCCCCAATATAGGGATATGAATCCACAAGGATGGTTCTAAAGTGTACTTGGGTTCCTAAACTAGTCAGCTTTCAATCTCTCACAGGTTTCCCAACACCCACAACAATCCAAGTACCCAACTCTCTTCCACCTAGCCTGTACCACCCAAGAGCATGGACCTCCACCCTTCTCTGCCACACAATCCCTCAGGAAGTCCTTCTCCTTTTTCTAGGGCCTCCAGCACAGCTGGTCTAGAATATCAATGTTGGAACTCTCAGGACTTGCAGTTGTGAGAAAAACAGGGCACAAGCCAATGTATCTCAGACATGCAGGCCCAAAGTCATGGCTAGATTTCCCCAATGACCATTACATCCAACTATCTCATGGCTAATCTTCAACAATTCCTTTCCCTTTACCCAATCGAGACATGGGTTGGGATGGATCAATGAATGGGTGAGTGAGTGGATGAAAGGGCGTGAGAGAAAGAATGGTATGAATGCAGGAGTGAAGGGGTGGATGAGCCAACGAACAACCTCCCAATCACACCAAGGATGGGTTTAAGTATTTTTGTGGGGAATCAAGAACCTCCTGGAATTCCCCAAGAAGATCACATAACCGATCCCCTCCCTTAGGAAAAAAGGTAATTAACATAGGAATAAGCATTTATCCCCTCAAGCCCCCTCTCTTATGGAATCATAGCTGTCTATAACTCTAGTCCTTGTCCGTCTAGTAGCCAACGATGTGTTCATTATTAATAATGATCAAAACATTACATTTCTTGGGCATACTGGCCCTTTCATAATTGTTTGGGCACTCAAGCCTCTCAACATTGTAACAATACATTATTTAAAACCGAGGGTTCAAAACCCGTGGTGTTACAAGTAATTTCTTTAACTCCTTACACATGAGGGGTTCTAGAGATGGGTGGTACTTCAAGAGCTTCTTTTGGAAGGGTTTTAGTCTAGGTTTTAGTGGGATTGTGTGTTGAATGATGTGAATGTGACGATTCCTCAGATCTCGATAGGACCATGCAAAAACATCTTGATATTCTCTGAACACTTCGAGATAGGCATTCCTTTCTCCTTTAGACATTGTCTTGCCTAGATTTATATTTTTGGGGTTTTTCGGGGTTCTTATATTTATAGTCTCGTACATAGGACAAGAACTCCCCATTTTTGTGTTCATTGACCCTTTGAATCTTTCCCTTAAGTCAAGAAAATTGGCTACTCCCTTTGGTATCATGTGAGACATTGGTGTGTCATTCGATTGATCTATTTTAGGTTTTTGTACATGGGGGTCGGGTTCTGCTAATTTCTTCTGGAATACTTTGTCATCAATAGCCAGATCTTTAAAATTATCCTGATTGGCTAAAAAAAAATTATTTGTTCATCTCCTTCGAAGACCTTCCAATTAGAAATATTGTTGGGCACCGACAGTTTGCAGAGTAGCTCAACAGTGAACTAGTAGGCTTCGTAGTCTTCTAGAGGGGATAGCCTTGAGGCAGCAGTAGCCAGAGTATCTGCAAGAGTGTTCTTCGTTCTGGGATCATTGTAATGTCAAAGGCTTCAAAATGTTCTATTAGTCTGTGCACTTCCTGTTGATAATTCCTCAAGTGGGTAGAGTTGCAATGTATTGTGTTCCTTACTTGTCTGACGATGATTTCAGACTCTCTGAAAACCTTTATTTCTTTAACGTTTAATTCTATTGATTTCTTTAACCCTTGTACTAGAGCTTCATACTCGGTGGTGTCGTTTGTGCATTCAAATTTTAGTCTATAGGACATGAAATTTTTACCTTTTGGATCAATAAGAATGCACCCTGCCCTTGTGTTAAGCCCTAATATTGGCTCATTACCACTTAATTGGGGCATATTAGATTAGTAATGTTATTTTATTTATGTCGGCTTTAGGCCATTAGTTGTGATTTAGATTAGTAATGTTATTTTATTTATGTCGGCTTTAGGCC
>ML807582.1:81674-99329 GCA_009831015.1 Picea engelmannii
CTTGTACTTGAACATTTAAGTGGGGTAAAAGGAGGTTGCCCCCTCGAAGAGGCTTATTATCTGAAATTATCTCTTTTTCAAGGCGTTGAGTACCTTTCCTGAAGTTTTTCTATGCTATATTGATGTTTGGTTCTTAACACCTTGACCCTTCTTGTGATTTAGATCCATCAAAGTATAAGGTCCACATTTGTGAGAAAAAATCATCAGTTTCCTTTTTTCTACCACTTTCCTTCTTTCTTCCTATCTGTTATGTGGCTTCTAACACTAGTTCCTAACATAAGAGGGTTTCCTCCGCCATCATTGGAAAAGTTTCTTCAAAAATAATTTTAGAGTTTTGAGTACGAGGAACATCAGATGAGAGGGGGGAGGAATTCCTGAAATCAGAGTCGCAGGAATAATTACCTAGACTGGGGACATTTGTCGAAGAGGGTTCATTGAGGGATTCTAAATTGGTGACATTATGTTTGATATAACTTTCCCTATCGATTCTAATCATGTTTGCATGTCCCTTTAATGGAAACAAAAGGTGAACCCAGTTCGTGCTAAAGTATCCATTCAACTTCATAGACCACTCTTGACTAAGTAGAAATCCTTAAGCTTCTGGGATATCTAGTGCAATGAAGTCAATTACTTGAACAAATTTCAGGTGTGTCGCCATCTTGATCATGACATCTTTGAGCTCTCCCATAACCTTCACTTGGGTTTTGTCTAGTTGTATCACATGTTTATTACTTTTGAGAGGAACCGTGTTTAGTTTCTTTCATATAGACAAAGGCATAACAACAAAGGGTGCCTTGAGTCAACCAAACAATTGTGGAGGTTTCTATTGAAGACTTCAAATGTCAAGAGGAATGGTGGGACAAAAGGTTTTCCCCTCTTATCTTCAGAGAAAGCGTTCACAATTGGTTTATTTCTCAGATCTGAGAGGGATGGATTTTCCCCTTGCTCAGTGCTTGTTGTAGGATTTTCTACTGAATTCAATGCTTGTAATAGAAAGTACTTCTGCTAAGGGATTCTACACATTTCCATGACCGATATATTTGCCTTTAATTTTTTCAAATATTCTACTATGTTGTAGTCTATCTTGGGTGATTCTTGTGTATGGATGTTTATAGGATCTCTTCGGGAGACAAAAGTTTCTCTAGGGTGATCGGGCATCGACTTTCCTCCCAAAGTTTGGGCCGTAGTAAGGTCATTTGAGATAGGTTGACCTGTACTTCATGTTTGCATAGACAATACCTTTGCAGGTGGTTTTTGAACCTCAAATAGGTCATCGGAAGGCATTGGTAGGTCAGGGTCCCATATTAACATGGTTGTTTCTTCTGGTGGATCAACTTTTTCTTGATCAACAATATTCATAACTGAGCCGCTTAATTGTTCAGTTAGGGAAACCTCATCTAGAAACTGGTTTGACATAAAAGTCATGGCATGCACCCATTGTGGGAAGTCTCTTTCATAGTGTTTTTGTTGGTGATAGGTACATAAAGAGTCAGATTCTATATTTCCCAGATTGATGTTTAAGTTGGCTGGGGGGGGTTCAATTGCTTTGAAAGATGGATTTCTTTTTAAAAATGGTTTATAGGGCCTATGGAGCTGGTTTCCTTCCCCTGCACTTCTCTTCATGACTATGATTTCGTTCGACAACTTCTTAACCATGCGTTGTAGGTATTCTATGTCTCCACTTCCCTTTTAGGAACATGTTCTGTTTGTTTCCTTGGGGATCTAGTAAACAGGAGTCCCCTTCTATGTGGAGGTTGATCTTACTTCTTAACTAATGAGACTTGGCCTTCTTTACATCCCTTCAATTGAAATTCTATCGTTTTGGCTTCTTCAAAATTTTCATCTAAGGTTGCTCTGACAACCCTCTTCAAAAACATAGAAATAGAAGTTGGGAGAGCGTTAGCATATACTTCAATTTGAAACTGCTGAGTGAGTTTAGCTTTGGGTTGGAATTTGTTTAATATAGTGGTGAATATTTTATTGAAGTCTTTATCCTTCTCCTTTGAACTCATGGTGGCAGCGAACAATTTGTCATCAAATCTCCTGTAGTCATTTCTTCTGCAAATTTATCTAGAAAATCCTTTTGAAACTTCATCCAACTAGTTATGGATCCTACAGGTAACTTAAATACCACATGTAGGCTGAATTCTCAAAAGTGTAGGGGAATATCCTGCATACTACGTCTTCATGTTGGACATTCATCAGTCTAATAACTAGTATGAATTTTTTGATATGGTCTTCAGGAAATCTTGAGGTTTCAGGATCAAATTTAGGGAGTAAATTTTCTGGATGCCGGGGAAGGTTATGTACTCATCCAGGGATGGCCAGAGCATCTATGGCCAAACAAGGTTGATTATTCTGAGGTGAGTTTCCCATTTCTTCATTATGATCATTTTTATCTTCAATGTCCTTCATCCCAAAACTGAGCGTTCAAGGTTAAACCCTTCCTCGTCGAAAAAATCATCGGGCTTAGATAAGTTGTCAGTTGGTGTTTCAGGGATTAGATTAAGAGGATGTTCGATTTTGGTGAGATCCAAATATATCAAGTATTCTACCGAGTTCACAAACATGGTTGGGGGACTCAACCACTGGTCTGATTACTTGTTTTCTTTGAGGAAGTAATGGAGCTAAGGGCAGTGCACCAATCTGTCGGATGTAAGCTCTTGTGATTCTTATGAATTGGCTCAACTCCTCGTGAGGAAGATCGTAAGGTATCTCAAGGAATAGATGTTCTTCCACTATCTGGGGTGAGTTACTCATTTCAGGAATACTCAATGTGTGTGGGCTTTCTTGGGAATCAATAGCCATGCATGTGGGATGTTTTGAATCTATAGGTTGTGTGAAAAATTCTGTAAAAACTCTTGTCATCCATTCATTATTCAATCCCTCTTTCTAGTGCCAATTCTGTTGAGGGTTGTCTCCAGGGCGATCAACGCAGGAGTTAGGTAGGGAAAAGGTGGCTAAAGTTGAGCGGTAGTGGAAGTGTGACTGGAGGTGAGGGGGTGAGGTGGAGGTGATGTGGTGAGGTGGAGGTGACGTGGTGATATGGTGTCATATAAGCATGTGATTGTGAAAGTTGTCGAGGGTGGTTTGGGTCCACACCACCTTTGGTCCCATAATCCCCTAGAGGATTCTACGTACCCTTTCAAAAATACCATGGTTCTAATTGTGGGACCTCTCTAGAAAATTAACATCCAAGCAGTTTACGTCCTTGCAATGGATTGTGGTTGTCGATCTGATTACAATCTGTGATCTAGGTAATATTCCTTCCTTACCTGCTACATAGATCAATGGTTCTGGTTGATTTGATATCAACAGTCTGCGATCACTTTGGGAGTTCGGGCTTCGGGAATTTCAATGCATAGTTCTTACCATCCTTCGAAGTGTCATATTTCTGAAGTGAGAGATCTGCCTCCACGTGGCCTTTGGCTCTGGATGGTCCATATTTACTTTGGGATTTCGGGCTTCGAGAGTTTTCATCTCTTTCCTCGGATAATCCTTCGAAGTGGGTAATTTTCTACCGCATGTCCTCATCAATGGATGGTCAATATGTGATTGCAGAAGTTGTCGAGGGTGGTTTGGGTCCACACCGCCTTGGGCCTGCAATCCCTCAGAAGATGCCACGTACCCTTCCCAGAATACTATGGTTCCAATTATGAGACCGCTTTAGAAAATTAACATTCGATAAGTTTGCGTCCCTGCAATGAATTATGTCCATCGATCTGATTACAATCTATGATCTGGGTGATATTTTCTTGTTGCAAGGATCAATGGTTCTTGTTGATTTGAGATCAACGGTCCAGATTAGCTTCGAAAGTTTGGGGTTTGGGAGTTTCAAATGTTGTGCTTGGAATTATCCCAGAGGAAAATCATCGAATTGAATGATCTGCCTCCATGTGTCCTTGTTGACGGATGGCCTAGATTCACTTTGGAATTTTGGGCTTCAAGAGTTTCAAATGTTGTGCTTGGAATTATCTGGGAGGAAAATCAACGAAGTGAATGATCTGCCTCCACGTGTCCTTATTGATGAATGATCCAGATTCACTTCAGGACTTCAGATGTTCAGGCTTCAAGAGTTTATGAATGTTGTGCTTGGAGATCTCACGGAGTGATGTGGTGGCCTAATGTCATATGATGTCACGACTGTTGATGTGTGATGGAAAGAAGGGTGACATGTGTCACGTGGAAATGGGTGAATGACACAACCAAATGACTTGGAATGAGTGCCACGTGTCATGACTGATGAGTGTGCCATGTTCTTCAACACTTCGAGCTTCAGGAGTTTTGGACTCTGAGGAATGAATTTCTCCCGAAGTAGTATGGGCCCGAAGTGACGTGGAAGTCTCTCGTTACTTTGTCTCTTCGATAGCTCAGAACTTCGGCTCTTAAGGATTTTGGGTCTTTGGGACTTCGAGTAATTCTTTCTCTTCGAGACTTCGGGTCTTTGGGACTTCAACAGTTCATAACTTTAGGTAATTCTTTCTCTTGATGTTAAACCCCACGTGATTTTGATAGGCCAATTGCATGAAAATTGTTTATTTGATTGGCCTAATGGATCTCCACCGTCAAAAGTCAAACTGTCTGTTTCAACAATCTGAGCTCGACATTGATCACTTTGAATTGCTGTGTTTTTCCACGGGCATGTCCTATGCATACAAAAAGGCTTGGTTGACCTGCTGTGAGCTCAATCAATGGAAACATGATGACAAGCATTCCGAACCAAATACGACATGTAATTATCCTTCAAGAAACAATATCAACATAAATGCACAAAGACTCAATAAAGAAAGAAACGAATAAAAACCAAGTCACTCAGTGATGGGAAACTGACTCAAGTGGTACCCAAAAAAGAAAAAAATTGACAAAGGCTTTTTCGGGTGTGTTGAGTGTTCAACATGATTGAGATGGATTTCCAAACAAGAAAGGAAGAAGATATATGTAGCACTCAGTCATATATCATAGCTAGTGATGCAAGATATGAAGCAGGGTGGATTTTTGAGGGATCTTGCAAGACTTCAAAAGAGACATGGTGCAGGAAGGAGTAGTGAGGCTCTATAACTTATCCATAGATGAGCATATAACTGACATTTTCACTAAGTATATTTATGTGACAAGATTATAAGGAAGACAAATGTTTCCCTCGGGGATTATTGATGATTGTAGCATCATGTCGATATTCCAATATTGATCAGACATACTTGATCATGTGTGAATAGGCCCAAATGCAATCTTCGACGGACTGAATATTTGAGTTGTTGCTATCTCTCCTATGTGTGAATTGCATTGGGCCTTGAAAACATCACGAGTAGGTGAGTAGTCTCGATAAGAATCGGGCCAACTTTATCTCCACAATAATTGGGATGCAGACCAGGGGAGATAGGGAACATCTAAATTAGGAGTAGATGTTCCTCATCATAGTCTTTGACAGATTGAAGACTCGAGGTGCTTGAGGTGAAATCCCACATGTCTCATAGCATCGAGTTGAATGCATTCACAGAGTGATCCTATGAGAGGATCACCATAAGGTGTTTGTGGCTCCGATGTGGTCATAACTCTTGTCATGGGACAACAACGACCTGGGGTGCTAGACACACGTGTCTAATAACATCAAGCTAAATAAATTCACAGAGTGATCCTATGAGAGGATCAAATATGAGATGAATGTGGCTCCGATGAGGTCAGGATTCTTTCAATGGGACAAGAATGACCCGAGGTGCTAGACACATGGTGGTGGAGATGGATAATAAATATAGATAAATGAGGCTCATGGATATTGTGATATTGTTTATAATAGAAGAATACCAAGAAAAAGTATGATGATATATATGTGATGATTGCTACCAGATGATGTTGATAGTAATGATAATACTCATGACATGGGTGTAGCCATGGATGAGCACATCATGCACATGTATCCCATGATGATGATGGTGACACATACTATGAGGTGTATCTCTAGTGTTTTCTAGTGGGTTGTGGCCCCTAGATGAAATTGACAAGCCCACATGGGTGTAGCCATGTGTCACGTGATGATGCTACATGTAGAATGGTCTACAAGACTATGTGAGTCTTGCCCATACCATGTGAATATGGATGCATGTTTTGTTTAGGATATTTAGACACTTAGGAGTTAGTTAAGATCTACTTGGTCTATTGTGTTGTTAGGTAAAAGTGTGTTTTCTAGTGTGTTTCTTTAGTATGCATTAGTATGCATTTGTAGTTAGGAAATTTTATGGTCACAATATGTTCTTGACATCGAGTGATCTAATGGTTCATACTCTCCTCCATCTTAACAACCATTGATCTGTGGATTAACACCCGATTGGTCCATGATCTCTATTTAAAGAGAATGAGGGTCATTTTTCGATGATCAATTGTGAGAAACTCTCTTTTAAAATCTCTATGTAATATTTTTATTTGCATTAATAAACTTCTCCAAGTGGTCGCATTGGTTGGGGCCATGGATGTTTCCCCGTAGGGGTTTTACCACATGAAAATGTCGGTGTGTTGATCTTTGATCTGGCTATGTGAGTGGTTACTGAAGGTGTTCGTCCTCTGTTGGAATACCTGTGTTGTTGAATAGTTTTTGAGACCATTAATACCTCCCTAGCTAAGAGGGAGTGTTGATATTATGGTAGCTCTGGTAGGTATTAACATCCATATGCAACCTTTGACTATAATATAATATTATGGAAGAAAGAGAAACCCTAAACAGATGTGTGAAAACCCTAGAAGACATGTCATCTTAGAAGAATATATAATATTACGATATTATCCTCGAGGAAGATAAGTCATCCAATATAGGTGACAAAACCACTATAAACAGAGGATGTCTTAACTCATTTGTTCACTCACTCACACACTCTCAGTCACCCAGAAATAGTGCGAAATTTTGGAGGAGGAGCCACAACAACTGCAATTGCATGCTTTTCTCTTGTTTAGTATTTCTCATATTTTTTTCTTGTGTGCTACCCTTGGAGAAGGTGTGATCTCTTGGTCATTTGTTGGTTATGGTGTGGCTTCCTAGAATCATTCTTTTTGTCAAAATTTAAGGTTCTCGGGGGTGGATTTGTGCCTATGGTTGGGTGACAATGGTGTAACATTGTCTATGGTTAAATGAGCACATCAACATAATTCTAACAAAGAGACAGTGAGACTGATTGTGATAGAAATGGGGAATATAGAGGGAGGGGGGGTAGAGAGATATAAAGAGATAAATTGGGGTAGAGTAGAGAAGAGAGAGGGTGGGGGATATATTGACAGTGATACTAAAAAAAATGAGAGAGAGAAAGAGAGGAGATATAGTGGGATGGAGGCGAGGAAATAGAGGGAGGAGGGGGGTAGAGAGAGAATGTGTGAGTGTGAGAGTGGGAAAAGAGAAAGAAAGAGAGGGGGGATGGACAGGGAGTGTTTGAGTGTGTGAGAGGGAGGGAGAGGGTGAAAATGAGAGTGGGTAGAGAGAGAGAGTCAGTGGAAGAGGGGGAGAGATTGTGGGCAGGGGTAGATGTGTAACATCCTCGACCACAAACCCATGCCGCGTAGCACTACCTAAACAAATGTATCATTTTTTTTCTGCTCTGATACCATTTTTTCACACCCTCGACTACCGAGGTAGGGACATGCTGTATCATAGAAATAACAGTTATCATTTTCCTATGAATATAAACATAAATATACAACATAGTTTGCTAATACATAGACTAATGTGGAAATAACAGTAAAAACATACATGCAGTAATCATAGGAAGAACCAATAATATAACAACATATACAAGAAATACTCATCAATATAGCATGTAAATGAATAGAGGAATGGGTACTTATATTTTAATTGAAGTACACCAACTTCATGTAGACCTTCCATGAACCTCCCATCCATAAACCATGTTGCTCATCATGCTCAACAATGGGTCACCCCTAAGATGGGACTAAACTCCACCGGGCGAGGGATTCCTATGCTTGGAAAGGGAAACAGGGAAGTCACACAGAACAAGAGGAAGGATTTTATCCCAGGAGCCACTTATCCCACAACCCATAGACCCTCATTCCCCACACACATGTTCCACCCTAGGAGGGTACACCTTCACTATTACAAGTCCATCAACTACTACACCTCCCTTTCCTTGGGCTTCAACAACAAGATTGAATGAAAGTCTCAGAGTACTGTAGTTGCTACAATACTCCCTCTAGGATAACTCACTTCCCTAGCACACTCTCTCTCCTGGGGAGATTTTCCAACAGGCCTGACAACCTACCTCTTCAAACCAGCTCTTTAGCAAATACAACAACAACGCTTGACTAAGGCACAGGTGATGTCAACAACATAATTCAGGTAACACATAAGTGAAGTCAACCAAAAAAATGGACAAAGAATATGGCAGCAATCCAAGCTCATCCAAGGAACTACATTGGAAGCAACATCCAATCACTAAGACACAACACGGGCTCAGGAACAATACAGGTGCACCAAGATTCACGGGAAATACATAAGATAACTCTAGTATATCTGTAGGATTTAGACTCTCTCTATCTCAGTACGTGCTTCAATGGGGAGTATGGTGGACTTCCAGGTTGGCTACCATCGCGAGAGTACAGAATTAATGGTGAAGGAACCCATAATGAGCTGACTTTTCCCACCTAAAACTGCATGCGTCTAAGTTGACAAATGTCTCCCTAAAGCTGCATGAGCTCCACTTAACACTCGTCCCCCTTTCCCTAGGAACTTAGGACAACACGGTTAAGTCAAACCTTGGCCTCTAGGGAATAATAATATAATATTATTCCTTTAGAGGTAAGCCCCCTAGATTAGCCCCTATTCTTAGACACTTATCCACCCTCCCTTACCCAGCCTAGTGGAAGTTCAGTCCCCCATAACTCTTTCTTCATGGTCGGTATACATGCAATGATGTTGTTTATTAATAATCTACATAAATACATATACAAAATCAAGCCCACTGGCCTTATCCTCTAGGCTCTCCGACCTAATACACACATAAGCCTACCAACTTATAATAACTTGACTCACTAGCCTATCAAACATGTTTACAATTCATAATTACAATTGGGGTTTCTCCTGGGGATATTACAAGATGTATGAGAGAGAGTGAAAAGAGATAATGGGAGGGAGGGGGAGAGAGAGAGAGAGGGAAGGAGGAGGATATGGAGAGAGAGTGAGACTAATTGTGAGAGGAAAGGGGGAGATAGAGGGAAGGGAGGGTAGAGAGATATAAAGAGAGAAATGGGGGGAGAGTAGAGGAGAGAGAGGCAGGCATATATAGTGAGAGTGAAACTAACAACAATGAGAGAGAGAAAGAGGTGGTAGATATAGGATACAAAGAGAGGAGAGATATTGGGAGGGAGGGGGACATATATAGGGAGGAGGGGGGTATAGAGAGAATGTGTGGGTGTGAGAGGGGGCGAAGAGAAAGAAAGATAAGGGGGCTCTACTTTTTTTCACTATCCTTAGTGTAACTTGTTTATACATATACAATTTAAAATTCTTCAAAAGCTCCAAGATTTATCTATTGGAAGCATATTATCCACATGGTGCTCTACTTTCAAGCATCAATTATGGTTTTCATAATGCAGTTGAAACTCAATTGCTCTATTGCATAGAGATGCTTCAGGAAAGCATTCAACTCATTGTTCCTTATTACATGCTTCAATTAAACCTCATTGAAAGCACCGATTGGCTATAAATCCATGACGTTCCACCCAGCCTTATATCTTAATGTTGATAAACTCTTAGCAGGGCTATGACTCCACAAATATAAACACTCTGCTCCTACAACTATTCATTCGTAAGCAACATTAGAACATATATATATATATATATATATATATATATATATATATATATATATATATGCAATTATAATAACATTATAACCTGTATACATGATACACAACATACAATGAATAGAGAATTGATACTTATCTTTTGATTGAGAAGACCTTCCACCCCTGAGAATATATATATATATATATATATATATATATATACATGCAATTATAATAACATTATAACCTGTATACATGATACACAACATACAATGAATAGAGAATTGATACTTATATTTTGATTGAGAATACCTTCCACCCCTGAGCATGGCTATGACTTCATCAGGGCTATGGCTTCCCAAGATAGCCACGGTCCACAATCCATATCAACATGGTCTAAACCAAGGTTGTCCAAGGTACCAAACCTCAGCATCACTCCAACCAATTGTCTCTCATTTCCCACATGCTTGTCCCACCTCAGGAGTGTACACCTTCTCTATCACACATTCCATCGACTACTACACCTCCCTTTCCTTGGGTTTCAGAAATAGGCTAGATCAGGAAGTCTCATAGCACTATGGCTCCAAGAGTTCCAACTACCCTAAGATATTTCGAATCAACATCTTCCCCGAGCTAGTCTTTGTAGTCAACATTCCACTTTAATCAAAATCATCTCATCTACATCACCCACATGCAATTATAATGAGAGAACATAAAATAATTCATTTAGGAACTCCAACTTAGTTCAAAAGGGAATTGAACTTTTCCCCTAGAACATGAAATTCTATTTCATAATTCTTCTTGGATGTTGTCATATTAGGAATGCTTCATTATACATACAGTCAACAAATTGACAGTATTTCCTGTACATCATAATGCAATTGCAATATGTACATAACCATATTTAGTGACCTTAGAATTGTCTGCACCTAGAAATTCAATCATAATTACCAAACAATTTAATAAAATAGAATGACTCATCATTCTACACATATGTATGTTCATAATTAATATCTATAAGTTCATTACTTCTTTTTCTGAACAAGAAATTTTTTGTATTCAGTATTCATGTTACTATTTGAATTGAAACTTTCTTGTTGTAATGTCTAACAAATCCTCAAAATGTCCTCAACTTCATGAGTTAACAACATTTCAGTTGTTAGTAACAATTATTTCCATGCAATAATATATATGCATGTACTTACAAAACACATTCAACAATTGCATTCAATATACAATTCTATAACTTACTATGCATGAGTGCAATTCTCAATGCATACTTATTTAGTGCACCTTGCATTGAATTACATAATTCTCTTTATATCAGTCATGTATCTCACCATCCATAAGTTGGAATTCTGGCCAATGTGTTGACACATTCTCCACACACTTCCTATTGTCTTCCCAATTAATTGGATGCCTTCCTTTTCAACCCAAACACTACACCAAGAATATAATTGTGTGGTGTTCATTAGTGTTAGCAAAAAGGTTGCAATCCACATTTTATTTAAAGGTAGGAAGCTTTTAGTACATGTGTGGCTCATAACCTTTCCATATCCAACCATGCCCTAGTCTCATACATGACTATATTACTAGCATTAATTCCTATAACAAGTTCTTATCTTTTAATTCTTTGGTTATTACCCCACAACCAAATTAACATGACATTTTACTATGCCAGTGTGTGCATTCAAAAGATAAAAAGATTTGAATTAATATATCCCTTCAGCCTTTACCACATCCAATGGTATGTATTCAAGTAATATAATAATGTGATTTTATAAAATAACTCTGGCTGAGGAAATTCTTACCTAAATTCCCTTCAACAATTATACAATAAAAGTAATAAAAACTCATACTTGTGTGACTTCCATTAATAAATTTGATGTTACATGTATGGCAGATGGAAATATAATCTTTCATGCTTCTTTTATCAAACTTATAACCAACCTTCAACTTTTTTTTGCTTCCTTCCGTATGTAGCAACATCATCAACAACACTTGCAACATGAAATAATTATTTTTATGCTTATGGTTGTTCAACCAACCCTAATTCAACTGTTTCTACCACAATTTTAGCAATTTCTTTCTCCTTGTATAATATTTCTTTTCGTTCTCAAAGTTTTTGCTTCATCCTAGATTCTAAAATCTTCTTGTGCTCTCACTGTAATCATTGTACATGATTAGTTCTGACTTAAGCACTTTCTAGCCAAACCACTCTTCGCTTATTCTGCATTTATAGTTCGAAACTAATTTGATATTAACCTTCAACTTTCATTAATTTCCTGGATCCAACTATCCCAACTCATACTTGGATGAATTAAATTCCAAACCAAGTTGTTTTATAGAATATGGATTCTTCAACATCCAATTACTCTTATATTTTGTTTGTTTATTAGTTTGTCCATGACAAGTGGGACTAACCTGTGGCTAAGAAACTGCAACTCAGGGGCATCTAAGCCATCAAAATCACCTGGGGATCACACCTAGCCTGAACCACACCAACCCTTAACATGGTTGGATTTTTTGTCCCAACAAGTTTTGAACCAATGACTTTAACATCATAGAGTGCCTTAACAACACACTCTATCACCGACTGTCCTACACCTCGGGGACAACATCCATTTACTTTTCAAGGCTGAACTTCTTCATCCATTTCTCGACGGAATACTTTAGTACTTGAGGTTTCCTTGTACTCTCCTCTTATATTTTCCAACTAGCTTCAAACTTGTCTTACCTATCCAATATCTAGCATAATGTAAGGATGCACACATGCTTCTTTTGATTGCTGCATAGAAATAACTGAAAGTCCTTCTTTTACCTTACCATCATAGATTTAGGTGATACCTATAACCTCTTGGATTGTCACTCATGGCTCTATTTCACTTAATATGGATTCTTGTCATGCACAATCTCCTCTACATTCAAAACCATGCATATAACCATTTTCTTCTTCTTGGTTCCTTATCTTAGGATGTTCATGGACTTAACTCCATCCAAGAGTTTTTCCTTGTCTACTATGCATACTTTCCATCACATATTATGCTGATATTAATTTTTAGCATTCCATTATTATTTGGATTCCTTTGATTCAACTCCTACATGAACGAATTATATTTCCAGTCATGTTCTCTGAGTAACCTTGGTTAGTTAACACCAACTTATTTCTTGAATCAATTTGATATAGCCTTCTGACATGCATATTCAACTTATGTCATGCCATATTTTATGACCTTCATGTCATGGAGGATGGCCTTCCACTGTGCATTCTGATAGTAATAATGGAGGTGCTATCTCCAATCTGTAGGACTGCTCCTTGGAGATATTGCCACTTTCTCCATGCATACATCTCGTCCTTCTTTATCAAAATACTAGCATTCTGATATATATCAATCTATGTAGATTAGATCTTCCCACTATGTACTTCTTTATCTCAACATTCTTTAGCACTTTTTTTGTTTTAAATGTAACATTTACATCTAAAAACAGGCATACCACAAATGTTTGTTATCTAGAACCATGATATACCATTTTGGTATTATATGCACAATTTTTCCTTTGATGATCACCAAAATATCCTCTTTGACTTCCTATGATATAATATTCTCAATCCTCAACTATGGATCAATACTTGTAATCCTCTTTCCAAGAACTTTCCAATGATTTGTTCCTTGCTCAATTTTGAGTTTTGACTAGAAAGCTATGATCCTTTAAAACTTGTGCTTTTTATCTAATACATTCCTTGTGCAGTTGATCTCTTTTCTTTGAGCTAATACCTCTTAGATATCTGTTGGACCCTATAAAAAAGTTCCCAGGTCTTCAATACCTCTTTTGATGTAGGTTTGAACCATACGAAACCCACGAGCTTCCTTCCAAACCCCTTTTCCATTCTTTAACACAATTTTCGGGAACTAGGCCCTTTTCTTCAGCCCTAAATTTACATGTGACCATGGGATGTGACCCGACACTATCATATAGGTGCTTATCCAGAGCCTTGAGAGCTTCAGGGATATGGAACTTTGGGTTCCCACGCTCTTTCTACTTCATGCCTTATTTCTCCCAAAGATCGAATTGGCAAATTTCACGAAGTGGGGTGGATCAATGGTCCACAACTTCCTCAACATCCAACGGTTGGGATTTATTATGGAACTTCGAGCTTAGAAATTTATGGGTTTTCCATACTCTCCAACCTTCTGGAATGGCCAGTCTCTTGACTGTGGCATCTCTTGCCACGTACCTTCTCCCGATCAATGATCAAGATTAACTCTAGCCTCCGAGAGTTCTCGAATCAATGCAACTGCAACACAATTCCTCCGTAGTACCAAGTCTTTGGATCTTGGGATCAGGCTCCATGCATCCACTAGGACCCACGCTATCCATTCTTGAACCAATAAATACTGAAAATGTCACATCAAATTTAGTACTTTTCAAATTGTGGGGACATGGGTTGGTGGTTTTGGAGTAACCCGCCAATAGTTCCACAATTGTCCCCACGCTGACACGTACCCCTTCTGGGAAACCATGGTTTGGATTGCACGACTACCTTGTAGAATTATTTTCCATGCAACTTTGATCTCCACAATGCCTCCCGACCATTGATCTTGATAGATCATGATCAAATTTAATGAGCCCCGATCTAGCTAACTTCTTTTCCAAGTTTAACTACCTTATGCCACCACCCAAAGCACCACGAGGCAAGACACACGAAGCCGACATGTGGTCCAATCAGGCAGGTGACATATTTCACATTCTAACTACATTTCTATCTTACAAAGGTTCTTAATTCAATGACATGGGGCACGCATCCCATGTGTCTACGTCATCCCTAGTGATGTCAGCAAGTCACATCACTTTGGGACTTTGGAAGTTCTGGGACTTCGGAAGATTTTACATTTTCACCCCTCAAATCTTTTGAACACTGAACTCCCAAACTTATTAACTTTTCGGGGGGTGTCCACATAGCACAATTGTCATCAATTAAAGTGGTGACATGTGGAATACCTAGGTATTTCCACGTCACCCTAGATGACGTCATCATGCCACGTCATACCCGATGCTTCGGGACTTCAGGGATTTCCTGCCTTCGACACTTTCTCCAAGCTGTCGAACTTTTGAATTTTCGAATGGGTCCAAGTCACCCTTGGTGATGTTACTTCGACACTCCGGTACTTCGGGGATTTCCTTCCTTCCGTGCAACCACAAACCATTCTTTTGGAGTGCCGAAACTTCGAACCTTCTTAATCTTTGGACATGTATCCCTTGGAATAGACGGTTTGGATTGACTCTAGACTTCGGGACTTCATAATTTCTTCTCTCTATCACACTCCATTTCTCCCAAAGTGCCAAAATTACAAATTGTTTTGAGATCTATTGTTCACAACCATTCATGCGCAGATCTATCAATTGATATCTTCTCTTCCCATTACACCTTACCTTCTTCTCTTGGCTTGATCTAACAACGTTGATATGTCTTCAGTTGATCCAACGATCAAGCAATTTTCCCTAGATCTATGGCGTAGATCCACTCTGGGAATTCGAAGATTCAATGCTTTTTCATCCTTTTTATGACAAGTAAATTCAAACAGCAGGATCAGTGAAGTCTCGAAGGACTTCGGTGCTTATCCACCATGCTCTTCTTCCCATATCTGACGGTTGTGAAAGATTCTCCTTCTCCCGAATAGATCCTACGGTCCAAATTATAAACTTTGTGTCGCAATACCATGGTTGTAGTGGTATCCTTCCTCTGTAGGTTTTCTTGAACCACTATACTTCCTGGGCTTCTCAACACAGTCCAAGTGTTCACACGGTTCCTTCCTCGCACTCAGGAACTCTCTGAACTTCAAATTTTGTCCCTCTCGACAACGATTCACTCTGAAACATTTTCTTCATTAACCATTTACATGGACCATCTAGGCTCAGTGTTGAAACCACAGTCTGATACCATTTTGTAACATCCCCGACCACCAAACCCTTCCAAGTAGTGCTACCTAAACAACTCTATCATTTCTTCTCTTCTTTGATACCATTTTGTCACACCCTCGACCACCCAGGATGGGCCATGCTATCTCGTAGAAATAAAAATTATCATCTGCTTATAAATATAAACATAAATAGAAAACATATTCTGCTAATACACAGACTAATGCAAAAATAAAAAGAAAAGAAAACATGCAGTAATCATAGGTACAACCCATAATATAACATCACATATAGGAAATACTCATAAAATATAGCATGTACAAATACACAACATGTAAATGAACAGAGGAATGGGTACTTATATTTTAATTGAAGTACACCAACTGTGTGCAGACCTTCCATGAACCTCCCAGCCATAAACCATGCTTCTCATCATGCTCAACAATGGGTCACCCCCGAGCTGGGACTAAACTCCACCAGGCAATGGATTCCTAGGATTGGAAAGGACAACAAAAAAGTCGCACAGAAAAACAAGAAGGATTTTATCCCAGGAACGACTTACGCACACAACCCACAAACCCTCATTCCCCACACGACTATTCTACCCTAGGAGGGTAAACCTTCACTATTACAATTCCATCAGCTACTACACATCCCTTTCCTTAGGCTTCAACAACAGGCTGGACCAGAAGTCTCATAGCACTCTGACTTCTATGAGACTCCCTCTAGGAGAACTCACTTCCCCGTCACACTCTCTCACCTAGAGAGAGTTTCCCACAAGCTTGGAAACCTACCTCTTCAAACCATCTATTTAGAAAATACAACAACAACATTTGACTAATGCACAGGTGATGTCAACAACAGAATTCAGGTAACACACAGGTGAATTCAACCACAGAAAATGGGTATGGACCAAGAATATGGAAACAAGCCAAGATCATCCAAGGAACTGCATTTGTAGCAACAACCAATCACTAAGACACATCATGGGCTCAGGAACAATACAGGTGTGTTGGGCTTCACGGTAAATACAAAGGATAACTCAAGTATATATGTAGGCTCTGAGCTCTCTCTATCTTAGTACGTGCTTCAGTGGGGATTATGACAGACTTCTAGGGTGGCTACCATCGTGAGAGTACAGACTGAATGGTGAAGGAACCCCCAATGAGCTGAATTTCCCCACCTAAAACTGCATGTGTCCAGGTTGACATGCGTCTTCCTAAAGCTGCATGAGCTCCACTTAACACTCATCCCCATTTCCCCAAGAACTTAGGACAACATGGTTAAGTCAAACCTTAGCCTCTAGGAAATAATAATATAATATTATTCCTTTAGAGGTAATCCCCCTATATTATCCCCTATTCCCAGAAACTTATCCCCCCTCCCTTACCTAGCCTAGTAGAATTTCAGTCCCCCATAACTCTTTATTTGTGGTCGGTCTACATTCAACGATGTTGTTTATTAATAATCTGCATAATTACACATACAAAATCAGGCCCACTGGCCTTAGTCTCTAGGCTCTCCAGCCTAATACACACATAATCCTACCATCTTATAATAACTTAGCTCACCAGCCTATCAAACATGTTTACAATTCATAATTACAACTGGGGTTCTACCTGGGGATATTACAAGATGTATGAGAGAGAGAGAAAAGATATAGTGGGAGGAAGGGGGAGAGAGAGAGGGAAGGAGTAGGGGATGGAGAAAGAGTGAGACTGATTGTGAGAGGAAGGGGGGAGATAGAGGGAAGGGAGGGTAGAGAGATATAAAGGGAGAAATGGGGGGAGAGTAGAGGAGAGAGAGGGAGGTGGATATAGTGAGAGTGAAACTAACAACAATGAGAGAGAGAAAAAGGTGGTATATATAGGATACAAAGAGAGGAGAGATAGTGGGTGGGAGGGGGAGATATAGAGGGAGGAGGTTGGTATAGAGAGAATGTGTGGGTGTGACAGG